>CAWUFW010029966.1:0-18061 GCA_963921515.1 Calotriton arnoldi
AACTGGATTGAAATGACCCTGTGGTCAGACACTGTTGTACTGACATGTGTCTGTTTATTTGTTTATTTGATGTAGGATTCCTTTTGTGAGCTAGGCAATATGGCTTCAGCTGATGATGTAGACCTAATTTATTGTTGACTATTGGGTAGTATATTGTCAGATGTATCCCCTCCTTTCATGTTGTTAAAGTCTGCAAGTTATTATGTGATCACTGGCCCAGAATAACTGTCAGGTCTTATTTGCTATGTTTCTGACATCATATCAGCCTCTGATTAGAACAATGGAATAAAGATGTTATCAGCCCAGACACTGGTATGTATGTGTTGTTGTGATATGGTAGTGATCCTGAGTTGAACATTATTTACATACAACATACCCATGCCTCCAGAAGTAACCTAGATTTTACATTGTAAAGTTCACATGCTAGTTAATTCACATTGTTATATGTTATATGTGAGAATTACAAGAGACAATGATTTGGTTGACGTGTTTTTAATGAAGTGAACAAAGATAAGATAAAACAATTAACTAAACCTTACACAGTTAAACCAAAAATGAAGCCCTCAGACATTGTGTATTAAACCATTGTAGTAGAGTCCAAATTGTCTGGAGTCCAAAGTCCAACATACTACTTCCATCAGATATGGAAAAGATAGCAGCAATAAGTAAATGTGTAGCACACACAGGAGGAGATTAGGAGCCAGGTTTCTTGCTAGCGGTGGTGGTTGTCTTGCCATCCCCACCTCCTGGAATCTTGGGTAGACATCCCCTCATTCTGACAGAGGGGGGATCTGCAGCTGCTGAGACAGGGGCGTGTGTAGGCGTGTCCTCCTCTGACAGGACCTCCCTTCCTGTGGCAGATATTGGCGGCCTGGGTGGACTTTGACCAAAGGAAGGGGTAGATGCAGGTGGAAAAGCCCTGCAGAGGGTGATGTTGATGTCCCCCAGCACCCCAACCAGGAAGGCCATGTTGTTGTTAATACCGGCCACCTCAGTGTGTATGAAGGCAACCTCCTGGTATGTATCCCTCTGCAGCTGCTTCATTTCCCGGATTTTGGTCAATACCTGGCCCATGACACTTTGGAAGTCCTGGTAGACTCCCAGGACTTAGGTGATGGCAGCCTGGGTGTCTGTGGCCGCAGTGAGCTCACTCTGCGAGTGAACAGCTACCCTCCCATGGCCCGTACCCCGACAGTCCTGTGCCCTTGGCACAGACTGCACCTTCCCACTGGGTGCTGGTTCCTCAGTAACTGGGGTGGTGATATACACCTCAGATTCCAGGACTGGGGGGTCACAGGATTGTACTGACAGTGCTATGTATACATGTTGGAGTGCAGTGGTTGGCTGTGTTGTTGCAGCTGTGGTGGGAGGTGTGTTATGGGCACAGTGAGCTCTACTGTTGCCATCTGCCCAGGCTGACCAGATGGGCCAGGATCCTCATCCACGTCCACATTTCCAGGACTGTTATTATCACTGAGGGCTTCATCCTGAGGTGGAGAGGAACTCTGTTCGGTTTCCAAACTCTGTACAGGTGCTGTGGCTTATTGACCTGCTGAGAAATAGATAACATTGGTATTGGTAGAAGTGAGGTATCTACATCCACGTTGTTTGTGTCAAAGTAAATAGGGACCTAGAATGAAACAAAATAGGTAGAGATCAGTATTGTCATCTATTTGTGTGGAGTTGAAGTTGGTTACTAGACATTTGAAGACATTCAATACATGTAGTAGATTTCATCAGCTCATCAGATGTGCAGATATGTGGCATATTGTCTTAGGGCTAGACATGACATCTCCAAAACAATTCAAAATCACAGTGTAGTCGTAACATATATATTTGTCCATTCCAAGGACTAGTTGTGTATCATACAGGCAAACATACAGCTTGGTTGTATATTTAGCAATGTTCATCATGTGAGGAGTGCAGAGACAAGTGGTCACCTGGCACTGCTTATCAGCTGCGTTTCCTTCATGGCTTACATATATTAGGGATACACAGTTGTGAGGGAGTCACTCATGCCATTAATACTTTCAGTTGTGAGACCAGGACACCATCCTGCGAAGTATGTAGACATATATCTGAATAGAGCATTTGCTATACATTGCACAGTCCACGATGAGTGGAGATCAGTAGTGACATGGCAGACAAGTGAGAAGGGGTAAAAGGAGTCTAGCATCTTGGTTAGAGTTGCAGTCACAGGGCCTCATGGTAGTAGTGGTAGCTTTTCTATCTCAACTTACCAACACTTGACAAAAGGTAAGCTGCATGATGAGTGAAGATGAGTAGTGACACAGCAGACAAGTATGCAGGGGCAAAAGAAGTTTAGCATCTTGGTTATAGTTGCAGTCACAGGGCCGCTTTTCTTTCTCAACTTACCAACACTTGACACATGGTAAACTACATGATGAGTGAAGATCAGTAGTGACATGGCAGACAAGTGAGAAGGGGCAAAAGGAGTCTAGCATCTTGGTTAGAGCTGCAGTCACAGGGCCGCATTTCTTTCTCAACTTACCAACACTTGACAAATGGTATGCTGCATGATGAGTGAAGATCAGTAGTGACATGGTAGACAAGTGAGAAGGGGCAAAAGGAGTCTAGCATCTTGTTTAGAGTTCTAGTCACAGGGCCTCATGGTAGTTGAAGTCACTTTAATCTCACTCTACCAACACTTGACAAATGATAACCTGCATGATGAGTAAAGATCAGTAGTGACATGTCAGACAAGTGAGAAGGGGCAAAGGGAGTCTAGCATCTTGGTTAGAGTTGTAGTCACAGGACCTCATGGTAGTTGTAGTCACTTCAATCTCAATTTACCAACACTTGGCAAATGGTAACCTGCATGATGAGTGAAGATCAGTAGTAACATGGCAGACAAGTGAGAAGGGGCAAAATGAGTCTAGCATCTTGGTTGGAGTTGCAGTCACAGAGCCTCATGGTAGTTGCTGTCACTTCAATCTCACTTTACCAACACTTGACAAATGGTTAGTGCACCATACATATTGGCAACATGCATTTGGGATGGACCATACATTTTCATTTTAACACATATCATGGGTCCTGGCATTATATTTTTATAGATATCTACTGACAGACTGCATTGCAACATGAGACATGTCATGGAGTTGGATACATGTGCTCTTAAATGCTACAATACACATCGACACAGCCAAACCATCTCACATAGTTTGAGTACTACATGTTAGGAAAGTAGATAAAGGACACAATAGCGAAAGCAGGGTCAAGAGCAAACAGGACATTGTGATATTGTGCCAGTTACTGAAGTGTAACTTACCAGAGTTCATTCCCCCATCTATTCCTGCCAAGCCCTCAGAATGCAGGATGGCCAAGACCTTCTCCTCGGAGGGAAGGAATTATAATGGGGCATTGGGAGGGCCACCGCCAGTCATCTGAGCCACTAGGAGGTGGTTGTTGTACTGGGTACGCACCTTCAACCTGAGGTCAGTCCACCTCCTCCTAATGTCATTCTATGTGCACAGGGTGGTACCAACAGCATTCACTCTGTTTACTATCATTTCCCACATTTCCGTTTTCCTACTGAAAGGAATATGCTGGACTTGGAAACCAAAAATGTTGGGGCTCTACTCTAATGATTTCATCAACCATGACTGTCAACTCAGCCTCAGTGAAGCGTGCATTTTTTTGGCAAGGCATGATGAAAAATAATTTGTGAGAGACTATATGAAAGGTAAAACAAACAAGTGATACAGGTGAAAAGGTGCAAAACAAAAATTACAGGTGGTGGAAAGTGCCAAATGAAAAGATGAAAAAAGGGCTGCCTTATCTCAAAATGCACAAAATGATGGCGCCTGTCTTGAGGGCTGCAGGTGGGAATGCAAGGATCCTGGTCAGGGATGGGGTGTGTTTTATACTGTGATTTGCAGGCGTGTCCACTTGGCCAAAGCCCATCAGCTGTGTAGTTTTTAAATCCATCCAATGATCACTGTTGTGCTGCTTTTTTGTGCATTTACTGCGGTGGTCTACTGCTTTTGGGTAACCGCCACTGGGAGACCGCCAGCACAACTGTGTAGTCGTAATAAGCTCGACGGGTACAATACGGACTTGACAGCATCGGAGGATGCAGCATTAACATTGCAGACTGCGGTGGTCCCAGCGGGAAGAGCGTTGTGGCCACAGTTGACATTTCAGACAGCACAACTTGTAATACGGTGGGCAGGAGACCGCCAGTACTGTGGTGCCCTGGATTACGCGGACACGCGGTCAGGTGGACGGACCTCCAAACTCGTAATCAGGGCCTTAGTCCAGTGTTTATTGCTTCTGAATCACAGTTTAGTTATGCATTATATTTGTGTTTCTGTGTACAGTTTTCTTTTACTGATTGTGTAGATACTGAAGGTCAATAATGTTCTTGACTAGTAGCCTCCTTTTTAGTCTTTTTTTAAACTTTCTCAGACTATTTGGTTGATTTTCTATTTTTTCAAATTTCCTGTCAGATTATCTACACGTTGCAAATGTATTAACTCTCATGACTATACTATTTTGCCTCCACGGTAGAAGATTGGATTCAACTTTATTGCTTCTATCCTACCTTGGTACAAATCGAGAGTTTAACTCATGATGCAGAGTATTCTGTTTTTCTGCGTGTTGTGTACTGATTATTCAGATTAATATTCTGGTTTGACACTTGCCCTGCATGACCTGCATTTGGAACACAGGTCATTGCTGCTTTGCTTCAGCATACTCTACACCTAGAATTCCAATATGGAGCCTGTTTTTTCACAATTGTCCTCTAGGCTGTTAGTGGTGTATTGTTGCTAAACTCACCCGTGCCAGGTTATGTTCCTGGCAGTGATATTTATAGGCAGGCAAGCAGAATGCAGTTTTTTCTTTCCACTGACAAATTTCATCTGTATTTCATGCTATGAGTATTAGGCCTAGGTGAAATTGAAATTACGTCATCATAATTCGCACATTTTTGGGAATCTCACATTATGTTTGCTATGCAAAATTCCTTAAAAGTTGCCATTATGACACTTCATGCAATTATGTGCCTTACACTTTAAAAAACTACTGCAAATGGTTCTGTTGACGCGAGAATGCATTTTGCACTAAAACATAGCCAAAAATTACAGATATGCACTTTGTTTAAATTCATGTAATTTTGTGGAAATTGTGTGTAATTACATGAAAGCAAATTACGAGATTTTTGCACACCCATTGAAAGTACAGTTGTCTTTTACAGCTTGCTGTGAAGGGTGGGGCTCTTTTATAACTGTAATACCCCACAGTTCTTTTCTAGACACCAGAACTACCTATTGCTCCTTAGATTTGTTTGGGCTGTTGTCACTTGTTACTCACACAATGTTTGATCCCAAATTTTCAGCACGTCGCCCATATTGGTCATGAGGTAAAATGTTTCACTTAATTTCAGGAAAAGTAAATGAGCTGCCTCGAGCCCTAATAAGTGCTACATTGTAAAATCACAATTATGTGGGGTTTTTTTTGTTTGCAAGCGGTGGATGTTACCTAATTGCTTGTGAAACCTTTGTGTACTGCTAGAGTCACTGTCTCTAAATATCATGGATACATTTTTATTAATTTATATTTCTCCTATTTGGGAATTGTAAGTATTCTTTTCTTCTGTGATAGGATTATCTGCTTTTGTCAGATATGGGTCAGACAGAGAATGCCCCCTACCCAAGGAGTTGAAGAGAGGGGTGCATCATGGATGTATTCTGACCCTGTTCCTTTTCATGCTGTACATCAACGGCTTGTACCTGGCCCTGTTAGATCAGGGCGAGGACGTGCCTACTGTGGGCGTTTGTCCCCAGCCTGTTCTTTTATGCGCAGACAATGCAGTCCTCATGGCTCCAACAGCCAAGGGCCTCCAGTGCTTCCTAGACCATTTTGTTGCTCACATGGACAGACTTGACCTCACCACCAATTATCCTAAATATCATATTATGATGGTGGGTCCTAGGAACACCAGAACCAATGAATTTATTGTGAAGGGCCACCTCATTAGCAGGGTTGACTGTTTCTCTTGTCTAGGGATCCTTATGGTTTACCGACTTTCTTGGCAACCTCTTCAACAGAAAAATTCCATCAGATTCAAAGTGGCTGTCAGTGGGGTTGGCCTTTTGGCAAAGCGTCTGGGTCACACCAATATGGAGGCAATAATTAAGGTATTTACGGGCAAGTACGTGCAGTTTGGATGTGAAATCTGGGGCTATATTCCTGTATCTCAGTTTAAGGTTGTCGAAAACTCATTCCTGAGAAGCTTGCTTAAAGTTCCGTCTAGCACTGGTTGTGAGATTCTTCATGAGGATTTGGGAATGGGGTATATTTCAGATTTGATTGGACTTCGCCTCCTGTTATTGTGGTTGTCTGTTTGGCTGAAGGAGGATCTGTCTCTCAATAGGCTTATCCTATGAGACTGTTTGGCCCTGGACGGCTTGTTGAGTATTCCTTGGCTTGCCTAAATTAGGCAGATTTTTAAGTCCCTGGGTCATCCAGAGTTGTTCACTAACCTGGAATGTATTGTTAGGCGGGACATATCTTGGTTCAAAAAGGCCTTTACGGACAAAATGGCTGCAGAACGCGAGGTCGCAGCCCTCCATAAATGTTCTGTGTGTCATTTTGTAATGGTAAAATCAGTTCCTGGAGTGAAACCCTACTTTACACTGGAGTTGTCCAATTTTCATTGTAGGCTGTTAACCTATTTTAGATTAACTTTTTCCCGAAACTCCCGCTGCCCATGGGATTTTGGTGTAAAGTCTCAGAACTCCCGGCATGCTCATAGATCCCAGATCCTACGGGGACTCCGATAGTTTAGCACCCTGCATGGAAAGGGTTGTGGACTGGATGACAAACAGCTGTCTAAAGCTGAACGGGGATAAAACGGAGCTGATGGTCCTTGGGAACAAGGCAGTCCCCAGGCTTCTGATCAGCTGGCCCAATTGCCTAGGTAGCCCACCTACTCCGAAGGCATCTATCAAAAATCTTGGTTTCTGGCTTGACAAGAATTTAACAATGGTGATCTGAGCCAAGAAACTAGTAAGCACATGTTTTGGACTACTCAGAATGCTTTGCAAATTCCTGGAGTGTATCCCCATACAGCTCAGAAAGACAGTAGTCCATTCCTTGGTCACTTCACGTTTGGACTATGGAAATTCACTCTTCCTAGGGGCACCAAAATACGTTACCAACAGACTTCAAGTGGTCCAGAATGCGGCTGCAAGGCTGCTGTGAAAGGTCCCAATCCAGGAATCAGCCAGGAAGCATCTTAAAGCACTTCACTGGCTCACGATGGAGGCCAGAATTAAGTTCAAGGCACTTTGCATGACACACAGAGTTCTACACAACAAGGGCCCGAGTAAAGTCAGAAATCTGTTGATCCCCTATGTCCCAAACAGGAGCCTCAGATCCAGCTCCGAACGGCTGATAAAAACTACCGGAATCAGGAGAGCCAGATGGGGAGGTAGATCCTTCACTCATCTGGCACCCAAGCTGTGGAATTCACTGCCACACGAATCTAGACTCCTGGAAAAATAAGCAGCCTTCCAGAAGTCGATTAAAACCTGGTTGTTCCATCCGTATTATTAATCTACCTCAATCCTTTTTTTCAGTATTGGTCTCAGCGCTGGGAAGCCTTTGGGCAGCTATGTGCTCTACAAATCACTTAAATCTTAAATCTTAAATGTGACGCTATTTCCCTCCATAACACCTTTCATATCGTCATGGTATGTCCAAGATATAATCACCTTCGCCATAATTTTATCTGCCAACTTCTCTTGCCTATGAATTTTACTTAAGTGAGACCTGCCTTTCTCTTTCTTCAGCTGCTAAAATCCCCTACTGTCTGTTTTTATCTAACTTGCTTTTTATCCGGGGTTATCCAGGGGCGGTGATTGTTTTAGACTTTTAGAGGGAGTTTTGACTGGATTTTATCCTTTTTAGCATGCCGTATGCTGTGTACTTCTCTTTTAGCATGTTTTTTTTAGTCTGTCATATCTTTTCTAGCTTTTTCCAGGTTTTTATAACATTTTTAATTTGTTGTGGTGGTGACTGCATGTGTTCTTGCTTTTTGTATGATTACTGCGCTTTTGTGATTTTCACAAAAATCGAATAAAGTTTCACTACTACTAATACTGTGCTAGTCTGACTCGCTTAAGGTTTCTGATGTAGCCTATAGTATGTGTTCTGTGTCCTCCTTGCAGGATTACTATGCATCATCCTTCAAATTGATGCTGTTTGCGACCTCATTGAGTAATTTAACAGGTACTGAGTGCCCTTCTTTGTTTTCATTTACTGATCGTAAACTACTTATTTTTGCTGTCAGGTGCAGTTTTCTCAATGCCTTACTTGATTAAATCCCCTTGTTGAGCAATCACATGCTTTGATCTGGGTTGCCTTGATTGCCTCATACAGCACACCACATCTCTAGTTTCTATAGTATTTTATTAGGAGTGATTCTTTCAGCATTGCTGTTATGGAACTTACGTGATTATCCACTATGTTTATACAAAAAATGTACAAAAATACAGTGATCTTATGGTTTCATTTTTTGATGCATGCATATTGTTATTAAGTACGTTCTCAGCAATTAATTATGTCAAGTGAAAAAGGTGTTTCGTGTAGGCATGTACACAATCTCTGCTCCTTCATGTTAGCCTATTGTTTGCTCCTGAATTAATTGAAGACCTAGTCACATCTATTCAAAGCTAATTACTGGCTGTGAGGTGGCAGATGCTTATGTTAATTAGTCTTCTGACAGTTCAGGCAGGTAAAGGGCAGCTTTCTATGAGTTACTTTTCCGAAATGTTTATTAAAATTCCAATTTCACCATTGAATTGGATGTTCAATCAATATTAAAAATAGTTTTTTTATTATTTTTCTAGTTAGTCTCTTTCTGAGACACAGCATTCATATTTTAATCTGTACTCTGGTTGTCTATATAGGATAGCTAGGCCTGCCACAGTGAAAATAGGTTTGGGTGCTAGTTACTGTAAGGACAAATTAGCATTAATTTTCTATATGTCCTAATGTTAAATACCATGCACGCTGACTTCTAGCCTAGAAGGCCTACAGAGGGGTGAATTATTAGTATATAAAAGCAAGTTTTTTACTTGTCAAAAAGATTCATTTGACAGGTCTCAGTGCACTGCCACCATAGTGGATGGCAAAATAGGTGTTGCAGTCTACTAGTGGCATTTAACTTCCAGGCTCTTAGGACTAGGGATTTATTGGCAAGTTAAATACTAATTAGGAGTATGCTAATTCAACTATGTTTAGAGTGGGGGCACAGGCACTTTACCCCTGGTTCGAAGGGTTAAAGTGCACAGACTTCTAATGCCAGCAAAAATATAGAGGTCCAGCAGAAGATGAAAAAGCCAGTTTGACTATGGAGAAAACAGTGGTTTCCTACAGGAACTATATACATTATAATTGTGAGCTGATCATAATAAAAATGACTTTGACCATTGTATACTTTATCCCACTCTTGATGTGGGATGTGGCTCAAGTCCCACATCACCTACACAGAAGGTCTTTAAAAGTACATCGGTCAGGTTTAAATCCATTAAACAGATTTCAATGAGAGCAACCCTGGATCACATTTGGTATCCAAAATGCATGCGTGAGATTAGATCTAGCAAACTAACTAACCAATAGCACAGTAAGAAATAAATTATAACCATATCCCTGACCTAAATTAAACCTGAAAAATACCACAAAAATTCAGAAAACAGATAAGATATGGGGAAAATAGTCTGTGAAGGGATGAATATCTATTCTTTTGTCAGAAAACAGTACTTATCACTAGTTGAAGAGTGTGTGACTGCCCTTGATCAGTGCTACTAGTAGTGGAGGGGCTGGTGGTGCAGAGCAGGCATCAATGGGACCTGTATGAAGGCTGCTCACTCACGGTGGTTACTTTCTGCAAAGCCCAATGATAATGAACAACAGGTTCCAGAAACCCTGTAATCTGGTGAAGGTTGAGGACGGAGGTGGCTATCCTGTATATTGGAGTATGGTCTTCCATGAGTTTCTGTGCATATTGGCATTTTTTTTAATTTGATGTTACTGTAGTCAGGACCTTGCTTTGTGGATCTGTGATACAAGTTTTGGATAAACGTTTATTACTGAAGGATCCGTGAGAGGCATTCTAGGTTTTCAGAGAAGCATCCTGGAATATCAAGTCAATTAAAAACAAATGCTCCACTTTCATTTGAATGCATGATTCAGTGATCAAAGTATTTGGGATTGATTCATTAATTAATGAACTTGAATTCTTCTGTGAGGAAATTCTATCATCATGTTTCTATGACTGTGGTATGTATATGCGATGAACATATAAGGTACTAGTGGTATTGGGGAAGGAATAGATTTATGTTAAAAGTTAGGAATTTTCAGTTGTGCTACAAACAAATCAGAACTTGGGACACATCTATATCAGGAGACTCACATAGGTGGAGTGGCAGTTAGTTCTACTTCGGGGAGAGATGGGTTACATGTGTTCATGCAGTTACTTGTGTTTTGCAACATTTCAGTTTTTAGAAAGTGTCAGCTTCATATAGCTGTTACTGTGATTGAAAATGTTGAACACTCATGATAGATTTATACTTTGAATATTTATTTCAACTTGCAGATGGCATTGGCCAGCAAAATGACGAGGCAGTAAAGTGATAACTCGTTTCTGTTATCACATTCCCCATTCCAATTTTTCATTTCTGCTATTTGGTTCACATTTCATTATGTCTGTAATCAACAGTGTTTGTGGTAAGGGGTGGAAGTGGACGTCACTCCCTTTGTAACTGGAGTACACTTTTAGGGCCACATATATTAAGCATTTTTGCGTTCGGAAACGGCCGATATGCTTTTACATATGTATGAAACACAAATGTATGTAACACGTTACCGAATCACAATTTGTGTTTGCGATTCAGTATTTGGAAGGGGTGTGTTTAGGGCGTCCCTTCCAAATACCAAATCTGAATGGGATGTATGAATGTTTTGCGACCAAATTACGGTTGCAAAACATTTATTTATTTTATTTATTTATTTATTTATTTATTTGTAAAGCGCAACATTCATCCTGACGGATATCACGGCGCTATCTTGCGGAACATATGGTGGGTTATGTTGGGTGCCTACAGCTGCTCACTCTTACGTCATAGGAAAAAGCTGGGTTTTTAGTTTTTTCCTAAAAGTTACGTAGTCCTCAGTAAGACGTAGGTCTTGGGGTAATTCGTTCCAGTGTTTAGCCGCCAGGTATGAGAATGATCGGCCTCCTGCTCTTACTTTCTTTATACGTCTGGGCCTGGCTAGTGCTTGGTATCGTGATCTTAAGCACCTCATGGGGACGTAGAATTCAATTTTGTTCTGGAGAATTCTAGGACCAAGGTGATGCAGTGCCTTGTGCGCATGACTCAGCAGCTTGAATCTTGCTCTTTGGCGCATAGGTAGCCAGTGGAGCTGTTTCATGCATGCAGACGCTGAACTAAATCTGCTTTTATTACACACAAGCTTGGCAGCCGTATTTTGCAGCACTTGTAGGCGTGAAAAAAGATAGTCTGCCATGCCCACATACAGTGCATTTCCATAATCTAATCTGTTGATGAGTAATGCCTGTGTAACCGTCCTTCTACATTCTAGTGGGATCCACGGAAAAAGCCTTCTTAGGAGCTTCAAGATCGCAAAACCTCTTCCACACAGAACCCGCACATGATCCTGCATAGACAGGGTGTTGTCGATGGTTATACCCAAGTTTTTTGCGCATTGTTTAGGCGCTGGAGCATCTCCCAAGGATTGTGGCCACCAAGTGGCATCCCAGAATAAGTTAGCTCCTTCGAAAAGCAGTATTTCAGATTTACCTGCGTTTAGCTTAAGGCAATGTTCGGACATCCAGTTTGCCATCTCTGAGAGGCAGTTGTTTAACTTAACCCTGGTGTCCTCATGCCTTTCTTCAATGGTTATCATCAGCTGTGTGTCATCTGCGTAGGAGCAGATGCTGAAGCCCCACTTCCTGCTTATCAATGCCAGAGATGACACATAGGCATTAAAAAGCGTTGGGCTCAGGGAGGCACCTTGTGGAACACCACAGCTGATGTTTTTTGATTTCGAGGAGAACTGGCCCATTTGTACCATCTGAGTTCTGTTCCTCAGAAAGGAGTGAAGCCACTGAAGAGCTTTGGCGTGGATTCCCTTTTCATAGAGAATTTCCAACAGGAGATTGTGTGAGACCGTGTCGAACTCTGCCGACAGGTCCAATAAAATCAAGGCAACAGTCTTTCCTTGATCAGTCAGTGATCTTATGTCGTCTAGGATGGCTAGGAGAGTGGCCTCTGTTCTGTTGGTGGCTCTAAAGCCAGTCTGAGAACAGTCCAGTAGTTCGTTACCCTCCAGGTAATTGGACAGTTGTCTGTTCACCAGCTTTTCTAAGACCTTAGAGAGGTATGGAAGCTGAGAAATGGGCCGGTAGTTCTCTGGGTTATGAACATTTGTTTCGGCTTTCTTCAGCAGAGGGGTCACTACAGCCTGTTTCCATATTTCTGGAAATACTGCTGTGTCCAGGGATCTATTAAGTAGGTGAGTGACGTAAGGGCATATTATTGATGTAATCTGGGAGAATATGAAGTGGGGGCATGGGTCGAGGGGGGATCCTGATTTTACTTCCATCATGGCTCTCTCAACCTCTAATTCTGTAAGAGGGGAGAAGTTGCCCATCTGTATTGTGACATCTGGATGTGGGGGGTAGGTGTTTCCAGTTAGTTACGGCTAAAGAGGAGTTAGTGTCAAATGAGGAGTAGATTTTGCTAATCTTATCAGCGAAAAATTTGCTGATCTTTTCACAGTTTTCCTCTGAAGGAGACAGAGTTTGAGACAAGCTGGCTGGTTTGCAGAGCTCCTTCACTACTCTGAATAATTCTTTTGCCGAGTTGCAATTCTCGTTTATCCGTTGTGCAAAGTACGTCTTATTTGCTTTCTTAATGGCATTATTATAGATCCTTAATTCTGCCCTATATCTTGTTCTGTCTGTTTCCTGTTTAGACAGCCTCCAGGAGTGTTCTAATGATTTACACTTCCTTTTCAGTATTCTGAGATCCTGTGAATACCACTTCTCGGATCGAGGTTTATTTGTAAGTTTAGGTTTAAGTTTGGGAGCAAAGGTATCTAGAGTACTGGTGATCTGCGGCGCGGCAGCGGCGCGCCCGCTGTGTGCGTCCGCTGCGCGAACGCTGGCACATCGGTCCTATGTAGGGGGAAGCGCGGGAAAGTTCCTCCGCCCCCTCCTGGACCGGAAGTGCCTCACCGGAGTCCCTGATGCTGCCTGCCCCGCCCTCCACACAAATGGCACACAGCCGTGGTGGACCGGGCGGGGAAACCGGGTGCAGCCTGATGTCAAATGAGGAAGTGAGGGCTAAAACTAAGTAAGGGCAAAAGAGCAAGATAACATGAGGGTGTGCAGAGCTTAAAATGAGTTTAAAACATTAAGAATAATGATACGTTTATTTAAAAATGCCGATTTAGTTAAAACAATTCAATTCAATTCAAGTCCTTGATTGATGCATACAATGAGCATATTCATATTTTACCGACTCCTTGAAGAAGGTGGTAACCCATTCGCCTTTGAGAATGGATTTTTTTTTTTAAAGAGCAGGCAGTGGCCTCACGGACCACTGCCTACTCTTAAAAAATGAAACTGCAAAGTTTCATTTTTTCTTTTTAAATGCATCACGTTTTACTTTCAGGAAAACGGGCTGCATTTGAAAACAAAAAGACTGCTTTATTTAAAAGCATCCTTGTGATGGTGTAGATTCCTAATGGCTCGCAAATTGTGACCTACCTCATTAATATGCATGAGGTAGGTCTATTTGCGACCCATTAAGAATTGCTAATGATACTGAAAAGAGTTTCCTACATTAGGATTAGCGATTACCTAATTGTGATTCGGAGAAAATCACAATTAGGTAATCGCTTCTTGTAATGATGATACATGTGGCCCTTAATCAGTTAATTTATAAAGCAAGCTAATTTTAAACCAAAATGCTAATAATGCACTTTTGGGAGTAGGAATTTACTTGATAAATGAATGCAAGAGATGGGAACAATCAGTAACACAAACAAAATCTTAACAAAATGGTGAAGAAAGGTCAGCAGTGCACTGCGACTATTTACTAGGGAACCTTAGCCAACGGCTGATGGTTTGATAAGGTGGATGTGAAATTAGTACTATTATTTTTTTGTGATATTAGAGGCATTTCACTTTGCTCAGAAATTAATTGAAAAGAGCCAGGGATTCAGCCTTTTTTTGTCTTGGTGTAAATTCATTCAGTAGTTTTGGAGAAATTAAGGTAAAAATATTTGTATATTTCACGCCACGGAGGTTCCACAGAGTAAACAGATCTCCAAATGAGATCTGATTGGCTGCCACCACCTCAACCAGAAAGTGGTGGCATCCATCAAAGGACTTGGGAGTCAGTTCTGAGTCCTAAAAAAAGGTTAAAAAAAGACATAACGTGGCAGGGTAGGGCTGCCTCGTTCTTCTAGGCCTGGTGCTGGGGTCCCAAAGGGACCCCGTCTGGGGCCAAAACCATTTTTTCCTAATTTTGCCACGAATTCACAGAGAATCCAAGACAAAATGTAAAAAACAAAAAAGAAGCATGGGCTCCTGTGCTTTTTTAAATGACGGTGCTGTTTATTTTTTGGGTAGTGCCTGTGGCACTCCTCCCCAAGCAGTTTTCGGCACTGGGGTCCCCATCCCCCGGGGCTTGAAGTATTTTTAGGCGGCGGGGTAGATGTGACCCCCCCTCCCCAGGCCGCTTTTGGCTCCTGGATACACCATACCTTGGGGCATGATTTATGTTTTAAGGGGAGGGGGCATGCGGCCCCCTCCCCAAGCTGCTTTTGGCCCTGGAGACCCATCCACTGGGGCCAAATTTTAATAATTAGGTGAGGGGGCATGCAGCTCCCCTCCCCTGGGTGTATTCGGCCCTGGGGCCGCAATCAACAATGGTCATACATTCTATTTTAAGGGGAGGGGGGCACATGCCCATCTGAGCCTTTAAAAGGACCTGAGGACCACATTCCCAATGGCTGTTACTCCAAAAAAGTGAGGAGCCATACAACTTCCCTCAATGAGCTTTCTATGGCCCCAGGGACCCCATCCCCGGTGCCTGCTCACCAGCTGTGTCCTGGCGCCCACTTCGCAGGAGCATTTTTAAAACTTCCGCTAAACAGTAGCAAACACAAAGTCTGCTCCCACCGGACTGGAGCTTTAAAACAGCTGGGAGCAAACTTTTGATCTTTTTCCCTGCCTGCACTGACGTGAACAGGGAAACAGATCAGGATATTGTACTGCCCAGAGGGAGCAGCATAAATAACTTCTCCCTGTGGGCGGGAGCAATGCCGGCCCCGCTGCATGCTGGGAGTCAGATGGGGCAGTTAGGGCACTGGGGCTCCCCACGCGGACCCCAATGAGTGTGGGCATATGAGTGTGGGCACTGGGCCATCCACCTTTAATTGTTGTGGGCCCTGGGTGATGGGGTCCCAGGGAGCAAACACAGCCCGGAGAGGGGGAGGGGGGGGCATGCAGCCACCCTACCCTTTAAAAAAAGCATACCTGGGGAATGTGTGCCCACGGCCTAGTAAGGCCTAAAGATAGCACAGTCTTTGGATGATGTTATTTGAGCTGTCATCAGTCATGTCATTAATTATGTCATTTAGTGTTGTCATTACTCTCATAAATAATTTCATTGTAAATGGTGCAGTGGTATTATCAATGATGTCATAGAAGATGTCATGATTTGTGTAATATGTGGGGTAATTAGTAGTGCATGGCGAGGGTATGAGTCATAGTTACTTTAGGGCATGAGTTATAGTTACTTGAGATAACTATAACTAGTGCATTTCAGTGGTTTTTAGAGTTTAAAACAATACGTTGTTACTGAACATTTCATCAAACTGTAACGTTACTTTAACCTTTATTTTGTTCGTGAATATCTGTTTATTTTAACTTAAAGTATTATTTTATTAATTTCCTTAAAGCCAACACCCCATCGTGCAGGGCCTTGGCCATACATGGCGGGGAATTGGCCACAGGGCCTTACCTATGGCAAGGCCCTGCAGCAAACCCCCCACAGGGCCTTATGTTATTTAAAGTTGATTGGTACAAAGTGGCCTCCCCCGCAGAGCCTTTTTATGGGATGTGGTCCTCGTGCCCCCGAGCCTATATGGGGACCCCAGGGCCTTGTTTTTTTAAGGGGAGGGAGGCTGTGTGGCCCCTCTCCATGAGTCTTTAAAAGGCCAAGGGGACCCCATCTACCAGGGCCATTTCTCTTTTAAAGGAGAGGGGGCATCATGGCCCACCTCCCTGAACCCCATTAGGTCCTGGAAATCCCATCCGCTAGGGCCCTATGTATTTTCAAGGGGAGGAGGTCCAAGTGTCTGGAAAGGTTAGGAGGGTAAGTGAGGCACAATAGCTGGTCGGACTCGGGCTCATAGATACTGATGTGGTATGGCGACTCAATCCCCTACATACTGATGTTCATATGGCACCAAGCAGAGCTCTGTTCCTGAGCAGAATCCCTGCAACACTTCTTAACAGAATTCTTATCCAACTAACATTACTCCAAGAAGCAGAATCTGGAAAATTGTAAAATAATTGGTAGGCCCTCATTCTTCATGTCACTCCCTGTATAGGGTCTTAATATTCAACAATACCAAAAGAAAGAATCATGTTTTGGACAAAGATTTAACATGTGATCAAAAGTCGTTGCAGGGACATTATTTATATTATCCCAAATATACTGGCACAACTATATTTAAGATATCAAGATGAATTGGAGGAGAGATTCAACAGTTTTATGGAGCTGATTCTCGACAAATTCTCATCAAGGAAGTTAAAGAGAGCGATAACCAGAAGTACATGGGCAGTGTCTAAAATGAAGGAGCAATGGTATTTGTCATTATAATGGCATTTAAAACATCCATCAGATCACAAATATACATTTAACTGTAGAAACAAAATTTACATTCAAAAACTGTTTTTTTTTGTCCTCAAGTTTTAAATTCTTAGCAGATTTAGCACTTCAATCAATGACCAAGCTCCACTGTCAATGCTGATGAATTAAGAAATAGAACATCTATGGGATTGAGTATGGATTTTATAGAGCCAATAAATCGGCATGAAGATTCAATTGACTCTGAACACAACACTGTTTGTGATTGCACAGATGCTCATTTGACATTTTATGAGGACTTCAAGCAATAATATTATGAGGTTATACAGGGATGCCCAAGCCCAGCATGAAGGATGGCCATTTTGTAGGTTCGAGGTTAAAACACAGATATATGCTTTCTAAAGAAAATTCAATTAAATCACATCTGATTGAAAAGAGGATACAGTAAGTAAAATAGTCACAACAAGATTTATGTTGCTCTTTTCAGACTTCATTAAGGGCCACATGTACAAAAATTATGAACTGTGATTTGCTAAATGCGATTTTTACTGAATCACAATTAGGAAACCACAATTCCTAATGTAAGAAAACTTCAGATTGAGATTCCTAATAGGATTGTAAATAGATCTACTTCATGGATATTAATGAAGTAGGTTGCAATTTGCAACCCATTAGGAGTTGTATTTATCACAGGGATGTTAGCCTGCTGGGGTCAGCAGACGTCCATGTTTGTGGTTGTTTTTGAATAAAGCAATCTTTTTATTTTTTTAAACTGCAGCCCATTTTTCTTTCTTTAGGAGTAGGCAATGGTCCCTTGGACCACTGACTGCTCTTTAGAAATATTTGTTTTCAAAGTTTACAAAGGGGAAGGGGTCTCGTGGAAACCCCTTTCCATTTGCGAATAGTTAGTTACATCCCCCCTTTGAGGTGTCGGTAAAAAATGAATGTTTTGCAACAATACTTTGGTCGCAAAATATTCATATATAGGACTACATTTCAGTATTTGGAAGGGACAACCTAATCACACCCCTTCTAAATACTTAGGGGTCGATTCTGATCTCGGTCGGAGGCGCACCCAACACCATTCGGCCGGGAAAAAAGCCAGGCGAATGCCTGTTTCC
>CAWUFW010029967.1:0-18056 GCA_963921515.1 Calotriton arnoldi
TGCATTACATATAAACATCGGGGAGGACCACCATTTTTATCAGAGCCACACGCCCCATTAGTGATAAGGGTAAGGTACGCCAAAACTCTACTGACCTACGGACACCCTCTACACATCGTCCCATATTTTGTTCTAAATAAGCCTCCTGCGTGTGAGTTAAGCGGACCCCCAAGTAACGCACTGAGTATGTGACCCAACTAATCTCCCCAGTGGGCAGATCACTCTCCTCCTTATCTCTCAGGTTTCTCATAGGAAATAGCTGATATTTCCCCGGGTTAAGGCAAAGCCCCGATACCGCCCCAAAAGCCGCGAATTCCTGAAGAAGCTCCGGGACCGACTCCCCGGGACGACGGAGATACACCAAGGTGTCGTCAGCATACATTGACACTACGTGCACTGCCGGGCCTACCGTCACCCCCCACCGTGCCATCCGGTGTCGCAGTGCCGTCGTCAGTGGCTCCATCGCCAGTGCGAAAAGGAGCGGCGACAGGGGGCACCCCTGACGAGTACCTCTCTGGAGCTCCAAACTGTCGGACACTTGGTTGCGGAGACGGATTTGAGCTGTTGGTCGAATATAAAGGAGCTTCACCCAATTTATATAATGGTTGCCCACCCCCATTTTAGCGAGCACTGCCCAAACATAATTCCACTCAACTGTATCAAAGGCCTGTTTAATGTCTAAAAGACATAAGGCCCAGTCTTCGCCTAGTAGATGCGGATCATGCCATATATGTGCAAGTCGCCTTAAGTTATACATAGTGTTCCGACCCGGAATGAACCCGGCCTGGTCATGATGGACCAGTCTGACCATATAAGGCTGAATTCTAGCTGCCAAAACTCCACTAAGTATCTTCTCATCCACATTTAAAAGAGATATGGGCCTATAAGAAGCCGGGAACAAGGGATCCTTTCCTGGTTTAGGAACCATAGCCACCAGAGCTTCCATCATGGTGGTAAGGAGTGCCCTCCTCTCAAGAGCCTCGTTGTACACCTCTAAGAGATGATCTACCAACTGCGGGGCAAATTGTTTATAAAACTCGGTCGGGAGGCCATCACTACCAGGACATTTTGCGGATTACATGTTCCTAATTGCAGTTAACATCTCTTCTTTAGTAATCGGAGCTCCTAAGGACTCAGTGTCCGTCTCCTCCAGGGTAAGGAGAGTCACCACGCCTAAATAATCCGACAGGGCCTGTGAGCGGGCCGGGGGGGCCGCTGTGCATGTCTGCTGTAAGTGATCTGCAAGTATTGCTGCTTGTGTGTGTAACACCACCCCTCTAGCATTATCAAGTTGTAGCACCGGAGTTTGTTCAGTTTCAGTGCGAATTAATCGCGCTAGAAGTGCTCCTGATCTGTCACCCTCCATATAAAGTCGTTGTCTATAAGTGGTGTATCTATGCTTCTCCAATCGAGACCAAGCCTCAAGCAATTCTCCCTTAACACGTGTCCACTCTGCCATATTTGTTGGGGTCTTATAGAGTGTGGATTCTATGGTTTGTAGTCGTGCTTCCAAGGAGTCAATATCTGCCCTAAGTTGGTGTTGAACCCCATAGGTTGTCCTCATACAGACCCCTCTGATCACAACTTTTAGCGCTTCCCATTCAGTGGCTCTAGTGGAGGTGGAGCCCCAATTGTCCACAAAATAATGCTGAATAGCCTCCTTTACTGTGTGCACATACGGGGGGTCCATGAGGGCCTCCGCCCGAAGCCTCCAAAGCGGAATGGACGGTCGTCCCGGTCCGCTCGACACCGTCAATAACAGTGGAGCGTGATCGGATATATAACGCGGCAAATAAGAAATGCTTTCTGTTGCTGCAGAGAGGCCCGCGGAGAGACAACAATGATCAATTTGGGAAAATGTATTAGCCGCCGGAGTAAAACAAGAAAACTCCCTTTTAGTGGGGTTACGGGCTCTCCATTCGTCCCTTAAGTGCTTACCCTGGAGTATATCAGCCAGGAACGCTACCATACGGGGTTTAGTAAGCTCCCTCGGGGGCTCCCTGTCTAAGGTCCCATCAAACACACAATTAAAATCTCCAAAGAGGAGAATTTCAGCTCCGATATAGGGAGTCGCTGCCTTCAAAACTGCCAGGTACAAATCAGCACAGTCTAGGTTGGGGGCATAAACGTTAATAATGCAGATCTCTCTGCCCTCCCACCTACCAAACACAATGGCATATCGCCCCTCTGGGTCAAGTACATGCTGGATATGGTGAAATGGAACTCCAGGCGCCACCCAGACAAGCGCCCTATGTGCAAAGCCTGAGTATGATGTGGCGTACAACTGTCCCCTCCACCGTTTACGAAGACTCGGTATTGAATTGCCCCAGACATGTGTTTCCTGCAGCCCTGCTATTACTACGTTATATCTCTTCATAAAAGCATATATTCTGCGGAGCTTATCTAGGGAAGCTAGCTCCCGGACATTCCAGCTAAGAAATCACAATGTCTGTGCTGTCCTAGTGTCGTTGTAAAAAGCAGTTGACATCTACTACCTCCCTCAGCGAATCACCCCCTCGGGGGGGCCCCAATCCATGTACCATGGCATAATATGTCATGACCAGTAAACTTCCCCAACAAATAAGCCAACTTCCAAAAGTCAAACAATGCAATCCCGTCCCCCCACCCCCGGGCAGTAGTAAAAGTTCACATGTGCAATAGAGAATCCACATTAGAGACAGTACACACCGCCCCAAACCCCCCCCCATTCCCCCCAATCTTGTAATGGCTGCACGACCTTTCCAGGGCCTAGGCCCAGGGCAGCCTTATTCAACATATCAATATAAACAGTAAATCAAATGCTGTGCAAGAGAACAGGTAACGTCGAGGCGCGAGATTGCTCTCAAGTTACCTCAGCGGACCTGGGCTCTAGAGGGGGCGTCACAATTCCGGTGGCCACTCATGTTATAAGAGTACAAAATATTCACCTGAATAGCTTCCAACCCATGTATAGTAAAGGAAGTAAGAGGAGATCAAAATAAAGAAAAACAGTTCAAAACCCTGCTTCCCAGACATCGTAAATCAATGCACTTCCTAGGACCACATAATATCAGATACTTGAAGACAACTTATCTGCACAGTTCAGTTGTCAATGCTCAGTTCAAGAGGAGGGTCATTCACAACCGCTGCCTGGCCCCCCATTGTCTCGCACAAGATCTGGTGTCGGCGCCACAGAGTCCGGAACCACCTCAGAATCTGAAGCGTGTAAGGTCCCATCTTGACAGACCGTGACCCGGCCTAAGCTCATTGTTCTCTTTTTCGGTTTCTGACGGGTGAACTGCCTACGATTTCCCAGTGCTGACTGCAAGGAGGGAGTCTCCCCAGAACTCGTAGAGGGCACCAACTGTCGACCTTCCGGGGCCTTTGCATCTAACCAGTCTCTCGCCTCCTCTGCCGAGAAAAAAAACAGGACACGGCCCTCACTCACCACCCGAAGTTTCGCCGGGAACATAAGACTGTATTTCAAATTCTGATCCCGAAGGCGGCGCTTGATGGCCACAAAGGTCTTCCTCTCCTCCTGAACACGCTGCGTATAATCTGGATACACTGAGTTAGAGTGGCCTTAGAAGAAGAAACGTCGTCCGCTGCGAGAGAGCTGGAGCAAAAGGTCCCGATCCCTAAAATTAAACAACTTTGCAATGATAGCCCGAGGGGGCGCTCCAGGCCTGGGGGGGGCCGCCAACGCTCAATGTGCTCTCTCCACACTGAAGAACTTTGATAACTGTGTAGGGGCCATCTCTCGGGTAATCCAATCCTCCAGGAACAGGTCAACTGCAGGACCCTCCGCCTTTTCCTGGAAACCCACAAAGCGCAGATTTCCCTGTCGGGACCGCCCTTCAGCATCCTCGGCTCGGTCATCAAGCTTAATAACCTGACGTTTTAACTCCACTACTGTGGTGCTGAGGCTTTTCACTTCTTCTTTCAACGCATCGGTATCCTTCTCCGTGACCGTCACTCTGTTGGAAACCTTCCGAAGGTCACATCGCAGGAGATTAACATCAATAGCCACTGCGTCAATCCTCCGAATCAACTCATCTCTAGTGGACTGGACGGCACGTAGTACATCCATCAGTGTCGGTGCCTCCTCAGTTCCACGCTCCGCAGTACTTCTGTCCACTGCTGAGTTCTCAGCAGCGTCGCCAGGACCATGGGAGACTGGATGTGCATAATTCAGTATTTTATTCGCTTGCGACTTCACTGGCCTGTCCTTCCCCATGGCTCATAGAGGACTATACAGGAACGCTCTACAAATAACACCCTCCACTGGGGGAACAGCTGAAACGTCTCTACAAGGAGCAACAAGCTCAGCTCAACCACGAGTGGCCCCCAAATCCAACCGGTGATACTCCCCGTGGAATCTCTGGTGAGGCTCAGATCAAGTAAAGCGTAGCTGTTCTGCACTTTCGTAGTCCGTCATTCATCCAGACCACTGCTCAGCGACCTTAAAAAATTGGCTGCGGAACTTCAGGCAGAGGGCTCCAGGAGGGAGCTCCTCCACATGCTTCAATAGCATCAGGAACTCTAAGCAGGATAAGCAAGGTGCCAATTAGCGGGTCCGCGCCTCGGGTTCCACCCAGACAAAATGGCGCCGCCTTACAGTCCGGGGCTCGCTTGCAACTTCATACCCCTCAGCTATACAGGCCCCGCCACTGGCCGTATCACTGCCACACAGGATCCGCCACAGCCTCGGACACAAGCCAGGTCCAATTGTAAATCAGAAGAAAGCAGGATGAACGAGGATATCAGCCCGCCGCACGGAGCTCACCAGAAATACGTCTAAGCAGCCATGCTGTCAGGCCACGTCCCCGCTGCAGATCCAACTTATGGTGGTTGTGCATGTAACAGGCTACTATTTCTGTGTTTTACACTGTGGACGCCGGCCCCGCTCAACCTGCATGTGTGTCCTGTCGCCACTCTCAGCTGGTGCAAATTTGCCTTATGTCCTGCTTCGGCGAGCGCTGCTCTTGGCCGATTCCGGCGGTGCGTGTTCACTGACCTCTTTAATACGGTGGGATCGGTGGATCTCAGCGGCGCTCCCTAGTTGTGAGCTATGAGTCTATGGCTCCACTCCTCCCAAATAGTCGCGCGCTGCCGCGCATTTGTATACCGTGGTCAGGTTCAGCAGTTTTGTGCGTCTGGCTGTTTGCCGATCGTAGGCTTGTATTCTAGCTGCTATATCCGCTCTCTATGCTGCATTCGCTCGTCCGGTCTTCTACGGCGCCTCAGACCTCGCGATGGCCCGCCCTCACCGTCTATTTGCTAGAGCCGTTGAAACCAGGCACTCTGTGTCGTCTTGCCCTTCTCGCATCACTTGTTTCTAACTTCACCCAGGTGTCGGCCATTCCGGCGTCTGCATTGGCCCCTACCAGGCAAGGGAACTGTTGCTGCGCTGTGTGGTTCCCTTACAGTGCGTCTCAGTCAGTCGTCTCGCGGGCCCGCGGTTCACTTTCGCTCCCGCTCCGTAGGCCCGTCTCGGCTGCGCAGACACTCCCTGTTTTCACACAGTTTTAGGCCGTTTTGGGCTGCAGCAGTGGGCTGTTCAGAATGCCGCAGACTTCCGACAATTGTATTTTCAATATTTAGAGCATTTGCAGGTTATCGGTGCAGGATATATGCAAGATTATTCGGCGGCCTAAGGAGCTCGCTCAGAAAGCGGCCATCTTCCGGCTTGGCTAGCTCCGCCCCCGGCGCCGTTCAGTCTTGGGCAAATCGAATCGGAACAGCTGTCCGAATCGGTCATCGTAATTGCTCGTCCGGAAACCGTGTCCATAGAGCTGTACGAATCGACTCTGAAAGACTCTGGCTGTCCAGATGCCTTCCAGAACCGATTCGGTCTGCTCGAACGGTTTCAGAGCATCGTAATCGGTCGTTGGGAAAAATACGATTCAGTACGAAGCAAGGGTTCCGAATCGGATTCGACAATACCGAATCCCATCCAGAGCCCTTCCTAATGACATCGGAATCGACCCCTAAGTCTTCTCATAGATTTTAGCAAAACCAGCCAAACCCTAGAAGATGCCAGAGGTGTATGTTGGCAAACTTGCCAGTGTATGCTGGCAATCTTGCCACTTTGCAACTAGACAGTGCAAGGCATCTTTTAAAACAACTTCACACAATGCAAACAAGCGTGGGAAGATTCTATTGGAAAACCAGCTCGAAATCACCAATGGGGTTGTAAGTTCTGTGTATCAAGTGTCATTGTGTTTGCTGTTCAGTGCATTTCAGCCCCTAGAGTGTAGTAATATGAGTTTCCTCATAGTAACTCCCTTCTTCTCACTGTTCTAAACCACCACAAAAGTAACAACTGCAGAGTTCTAATTAACTTCGCAGGGATAACCAGTAGGATAAGCAAAATAATCTAAGAGACACAGAGCAAACCCAGTTTTGATAACGCCACATGACCCATTATGAAGAGTGGCAAGTAATGCTAGGAAGATATAGTCCCCTGAAACCTAATATAGAAATCAGAATACAACAAATGGTAAATTCTGCAACTCAAATTTTAAATTTGACAAGTGCCAATTTTAGTTGGAAGTTTGGAGGCCTGTAAATAAGATAAAGCGCCAAACTTATCAAAGAGCCTAGTTTTTATGGGGTGTCATGTTGTCGGTCTAGAAGTATATCATCCATATACAACAATATAATATGGCATGTTTTCAAAATCTTCACCTGCACTTCCTGTTTCTCAGTTCACACCATCATCACTCCTCATGATACTCTGTGTGCTCAGTTCATGGACCACCTCCCTCATCCATAAAGTCTCATGCCACTTTAGCCTCAGTAAAAAAGTGCAAGTTCCCATCAGCAATCACTTCAGTTTTGCTGGAAAAATGCAGCATACATTGAAGCCTAGGCTTCAGATCTTTTTTTGCCTCACAGTAAGAATGGTCTGCAGCCTGGAAAATTGAGCATTTTAGTATTATCAAACTTTATAAGACCAATGTGTCTCAACCTCTGAAGTATTTGATCCAGTTCTCTGTAATGTAAAAGTCTGACTATTATTATCCTTGGTCTGGACCCTGGAGGCAGTATTAGGCAGGACAACTCTGTATGCATCACATGGTGAGAATCACACCATCACAGTACTCAGCATGCGTGATTCAATTAGCACTGTACTATAAATGGTAAAGGTTGATTAAGTTCACTATTCAAGGTCACTCCAGCAGCCACTGCAAAAATCCACCCTGCACTTGCGGGATGTGCAGCAAAAGTGAACTTTAATTGTAAATACTGCATGCTTCCATTCAAAAACGTCAATGCCTCTGCACCAGCCAGACCTTTTGTGTATTACAGTAGGGGGCACCCGACCTAACTTTGTATCCAGGCAAAAGAACTAGGTTTCACTTGTATCAGGAAGCTCATGCATGGCCCTTATGTTACTACGTGGGTCCTCCCGATGTCATCCATGGATTCAGAGGTAGTCACAAATCTTCTCAGTCTCTAATTGTGGTCTAGCATGGTGTGCCCTCCAAAATGATATCGGTAGAGCCTCTAAAGTTTCAGAAGGCTTCTATGACACAACATTGAGGAAAACAATATTGAAGTTCTCAAATATCACCAAAGAATATTGATTACCGTAATATCACGAGTCTATACAAGAAAAGACAAAACTATAATATTGGCTACTAAAGTATTGGAATCAAGAATATCCAAAATACCTAAATATTGAAAACAAATAAAAGATACACTAAATAGCACCACCACAATAAAACAGTCAAAATACAACAACAATATAAAAAACTAAATTAATGCAACAAAAGTATAATTATTATTACAATAAAAAGTCAAGTAATGTAAGTTAAACACATGAGAATGTCACAAATAAATACAACTATACAATAAATTTAAATTTGTAAATTTATTAACTGTACAATTAATTAAAATCATTACAGTAAAAGCAAATGACCTATTAAAAATAGAACAATGATAAAACTTCAGTTTGTATTTATAAAATTTTTGATAAATAGGATTTACCACCCCTCCCCAGTTCGACCATGAGCAGTCTTCCCCAGGGTTTGTGATCATAGACATTTGGCCTTATTCATAATCCGGAATCCCTCCATGTTCTATGTGAATGGGTGGCATTTCAAGGCTGTGCTCAATAAAAACCCCCTCAGCTATCTTCCGCTGGATTTACAGTGCTCTGCTCCGAAGTTTTATTGCGTTCGTTAGCAGCTTTTAAGGCAGACCTGATGTGGTAGATAAATTTCCCCAGTCTTGCTAGGGTCATCGTGCTGGAAGTAGAAAAGCACATGGCTGACGCTTCACTACAAGATTTTATTCCGTTGGTGATGCACATCGGGCGCAGAAGACGCCGACGTTCGTCGATGAGATTGGGGCAACTATACAATATAAAATGTAAATATGATTATTTAAAAACAAAACCCAATTAAAGTATACATTATTATATAAATAATACACTTTTGCAATAAAGTGTGGGAAAACCAATATCAAAAAGTCCATCTACAAATGAAAGTTACTCCATTTTTTTTATTCCATCATGTAGTTTTCAGTTCCACAAAATCCCACAGTAATTTCACTGCAACCAAAGCAGCCAGTAATTTCAATGCAACATAATCAACCAACACGTGTTTTGTGAAAATCTCGCTTCTCAAGGGCAAATTTTATCAATCCAAAATTGTAATCTTGAAAGTATATGGGACTATAGAGGTGCCATATCATAGGCAAGTGTTCTTACCATCTTGAAGCTACAATATCATGGGGATTTCCTTTATGTCATGTACAGTTTTCTACTTTCAAGATTGAATTTTTGTGTTGATAAAGTTTGCCCTGAAGAAGCGAGATTTTCACAAAAAACGTTTTTTCTGCTTTTGTTGGATTGAAATTACTGGTTGCTTTGGTTGCATTGAAATTACTCTGGGATTTATTTGAACTGAAACCTACATGATGGAACAAATTTCAGAAAACTGACTAACTTTCATTTGTCCATGGAATTTTTTGATATTGCATTTCCTGGAATTTATTGCAATAGTGCACTAACACACTGTTTGGAGAACAGTGTTCTGGGAATTAGGAGCCGGGCTGATATCCTGTCACCTCTGGTTTTCTGTTTATATTAATAATTACTTTCATATATTTAAATAAAATAAATTATAAATAGCATGAAACCATTAATCATATACAAAATTAACATTATTAACAATGGCTAAAACAATATAAAGAAAGTAAATAATTAAATAACAAAAAATGCTTAAAATGAATACATTTGTACCTTAAATATAAAGCATAAATACAACACAAACAAACACTAATTAGTGTTTATCAAATAGAATAAAAGACAGAAAATCGCAAAGAAAACAACCAACACATTAAACTTTAAAACAGTTAACCAATTACAATGCTTTACTAATTAAAAAGGGGTATAAAAAGCCACAAAACATTGAGTAAATGGCTCCACAAAAACTCAACACTTCAAGAAACCAAACTCTGCTGGATTGCTGAAACACACCAAAAAAAAGATGCCTCCAAATACAATGAACAGCTCATTTTGAAGTATGTAAAATATATTAAACCAACACTAACTTCAATAAACCAAAGCTATAAATGTTCAGGTCAACTAATTCAATACTAAATAAAGTTGAAATAACTTCTATGCACTTTTACCAAACAAATAAAGTGCACCATACCACAAACTATTAAATTAAATAAAATCCCAAACCATCTCACGTGCAGAAATGAATGGGTATTATTATCATTTTTATAAAGATATCTGGGGACCCCTTCAAAAATCTGCATTAGGTGTAAAATGCATACCAGGAACTGAAATAGCAAACACTACAAACTAATAATAGAATCACCCTACTGCAAAACACATTGACACATATTAAGCCCTCTATTGGACTACTTTGCAACATTCTGGTGGAATACTTATGTCAACACCATGGCACAACAAGCAAAACCCAATAAAGCAGTGGCATGGTGGCACAATTCCTTCCTAGAAACTCTAGGAGTAATTCACCTTACACTATGGCAATTTTTGGAAATTTAAAAAAAGAAAAGACCAAAGTTATTAAGAATCAAAAAAATAATAACCAAACTAAAATCTAAAGTCTCAAAACAAAACAAACAATGAATAGAATTTTACCATGCAAAGACAATTTTTTGCTAACAATCAAGGACTACCATACCAACACTCTATAGCAAAAACATTACTCTAATAAACCCAGTCCAAAAAACAAGCAACCACATGTAACCCTAAACATTTCAGAAATACATTTAAAAATATGTTTAAGAATATTATTTAAACACTTTTTACAAATCAATCTTTATAATATAATAAACATTCAGCATAATATAATAGGACAGAACAGTAAAACTTATTTAATCAAAACATAATAAATAAATAAATATAAAATACTTCTAATAACAACTTTGGGAACTACGAAATATCATTTAAAATATAATATAATAAATGCACTGCATTAAAATAATGCTAATAATAAACCACCTAGAATAAATTACAATAGAATAAACCTTTCCACAGTTAAGAAAATAAAAAAAACATAACTATTATTGAACAGCTGAACATACCAAAGTCGACAATGATCCAAAAGACGGTAATTCTCTAAAAAAAAAAAAAAAACCTCTACAAAATGTAAAAATATCAACAATGAGAACCAGAAAATCAAGGAAAGAAAAATTATATTGGTTAAAATAATCTTTAGTTAAAAATAAACATATCAAAAATACCGATAAATTCAATGACCAAAACAAAAAACTTGTAAATGAAAACAAAAACACCCACCTACATAACACACAAAACTCCATAAACATTACGAAACAATAGAAAAACAATGCAAAACCAGACACAATCACTACATAGCTAAAAAACATAATATTATTATAAGTACAATACAATGAGGCCAACCACATTCGACTATCACAACTACAATGATTTTCGAACATTAAACCAGTAAAAAACTCATACTAACTTCTGCTTACTAAACGAATCATTAACATGTCCCCCGAAACACTAAAACCCCATCAATTAAAAGAAAACTAATCTTACCTGACACAGAGAACAGTAGCAGGGAACCGTGACTGAAAATAACTGGGAATAGCCCAAAATAACAAAGATGGGCAAAAATAAATAATAATAAAGCAGTAAAAAAATGACTGCTGAATTGCCATAAAACAAGACAAAAACTCCATAGAAGAACGCAAAATAGAAACTCATTATTGATTTATATATTTTAAAAAGACCTATAACTTTATTTTAATTATTTATAGTACTTTTTAATAACTATCAGTTTCCTAATATAAAATGCATAAAATACATTGTATGTCAAAAAGCAAAATGTAATCTGTTTTTGAACAAATTGTGTTGAAAAATATATATATGTAATGAAAAACACATTTTAAAATGTAAAAATACAATTTGTTTCCTAGAAAATGAAAAAATTGATAAAAAATATATTTGTATGAAAGTTATGTTAACAAACAATTTACAATATATGTTCAAATGCATGTGAAGTGTAAAAATACATGACAAATATACAACTGTTTGTGCTACAAATATGGTTGTATCTAACAAATAAAACTTACCATAAAAAATGTGTTCTTCAATTTTCTATGTAATTCCTAAATATGTAATGTAAAGCATATTAATAAAAAGTACACAGTCATATAAACATGTATTTCACCTACACAACTACAAATCACAAACTAAAAAAAAGCTTACTAATTAATAACAATAACAAAATGTATTAAAAACAAAACTTAAACATATTGGGAAAAGTGTCCAACTTTCAAGGTTGTAAATGTAATATTACCACTCAAATCCAGGCCACAATTGGAGAAAGTGTTGGACTTTCCGGGGTGTAGATTTATTATTCCCAGTCTAAGCCACATTGGGAAAAGTATTGGACTTGAGGTTGTACAATGACTTTTCCCACTCCAATCTAAACCACACTGGGAAAAGTGTTGGACTTTGTGTGGTGTAAAAATACTATTCCCACTCCAAAGTTAGCCACATTGAGGAAAATGTTGGACTTTGAGGATGTTGATTAACTATTCTTACTCCAATCCAAGCCTTACTGGGGAAAGTTTTGGACACTGAGAGGTGTAGAATAACTATTCCTACTTCAGTCTAAACCACATTGTGGAAAGTGTTAATCTTTGAGGGGTGTAGAATTACTGTTCCCACTCCAATGTAAGCCTTTGAAGAAAGTGTTGTAATTTGAGGGGTGTACAATAAGTGTTCCTATTCCAATCTAAGCCAAACTAGGAAAGTGTTGAATTTTGACCGGTGTAGATTTGCTAGTCCTACTCCAATCTAAGCCCACTGTGAAAGGTGTTGTACTTTGAAAAGCTTCACTTACTATACCCACATCAATAAAACAATGCTTTTATTTTTAGAAAATAAAGAAAGAAACAATAATATAAAACCTACAAACAAATATGAAAAAAACAACTTACATAAAAATTAACAGTATCTAATTTAACCCATATAAAATGTTACTTGATGGATACTTGTTTTATGAATATTATTCAAAAACATAATATTAAAAAATGCAAAGCAAATAACACAAACTCCTACATTAAAAGTATATATTTATTTATCTATTTTTATTTATTTATAGGTTTTATATAGCGCCTGAATCACCCCCGAAGGGGTATCTCTGCGCTTCGGACAGTGCTGCTGGACAGGCTGATGAGCATTAATAGAATAGAGCAGTCTTAAGAAGCTTTCTGAATCGGAAATAGTCAGGACACTGTCGCAGATGAATGGGGAGCTGGTTCCAATAGGGGGGAGCGAGGTAGGAAAAGGTTTTCCCACCCAACCTAGATTTCCTGACTCGTGGGACCGAGAGAAGTGATTTGGTACCTGACCGAAGGGTCCTAGAAGGGACGTAGTGATTACATTTCTCGGCGATATAGAGGGGGCCATAGTTATACAAGGCCTTATGGACAGTGCAGCAGATTTTGAATTTAACCCGCTTGCGCACTGGAAGCCAATGAAGCTGTTGAAGGAGAGGGAGGGAGGCAGTTTTCGAGGGGCATTCAAGACAAGGCGCGCTGCGGTGTTCTGAACCACCTGCAATCTACTTAGCGAGGACTCATTAGCTGAGACCAGGAGAGCGTTGCAGTAGTCTAAGCGACTAACTACCATTGTCTGAATGAGGGTTTTGCATGTGGAATCTGGGAGAAAAGGAAAAACTTGTCGTAATAAACCCAACACAAAGAAGCAGGAGCCAGCAGTATAAGCAGCATGCTCCTTCATGGTCAAGGCCCGGTCTAGCCAGATGCCCAGGTTTTTCAATTTTAAACTCATTAAAATATATATTTCAAAAGCAAATGCAAAGGGCCTGATTATGATGTCGGTCAGAGTTGTGTCCGACCGACATCTCTACAGTTTTCATGACCAACCAATGCGACCCCACATGGTGCAGGTGCAAACTCCCATTTCCCTATGGGAGCTTGTGCAGCGGTCGGAAACTGGCCGCAACAGAAGCTCCCATAGAGAAATAGGAGTTACTGTAAATCCCTGCACCGTATGGCAGGCACCTCATGGTGCCTGCCATACGGTGCAGGAATTTACAGGGAGGCACCATTGGTGCCAGCCAGGCCAACAACCGGGGGCCACAGATGGAAGGGGGCCCTGCTAGGGGCCCCCAAAGTTGCTTTCAAACAGGCTTTTCATGTCAGAAAGCCCGACATGGAAAGTCTGTTGGAAACCGACATCATAATCCCCGACGGCGGAATCGCCGTCCGTAAGGGATTATGTGCGTCTTACGACTGGCCGACGGGCTCCTTGAGCCCGTTGGAAGCCAGACAGTTTGACCAGCCATTTTAAACTCTGACTGCCCTCTTTTAGGGTGGTTGGAGTTTAAACCTTGGATGTAGGTCGGAAAGCCACCGACCTGCGGTCGGAGGCATTTTCGACTGACATCCAAATGAGGCCCTAAGTGTAGAATCAAAACTATTTAGACAAAATAAAAAAAATATATACACAAACTATAGCAGAATACAAAATTTAAAGAGCCTGATTACGATCTTGGCAGATAGGACACTCTTTCACAAATGTGACGAATATCCCGTCTCCCGTATTACCAGTTCCAGAGGATATGATGGAACTTGTAATACGGCGGCCAGGATATCCATAACACATGTGAGGGAGTATTCCATCCGCCTAGATCATAATCAGGCCCAAAATCTTTACACAACTTTTAAAATATATTTCTTTGTATTTTAATTAGAAATTACACAATCAAAAAACATGTAAAATCCAAAATAAATCAAAAATCTAAAAATAAATGTCATTATTTTCACATAAAAACTCCCCATCTAATTCCCGTACATACCTTACATCCCCCTCCTAATATATTATACATATTTTAAAAATTATAACATATTTCATAGAAATTACTAAAAACTCATATTAAATTAATGCATATAAGAAAATATAACTATTATTAAAAAGCAATCAAAATAAATTAAAAGTAAAAAATTACACCCCACCATATTTTCCTATAAACCACACATTAAGCTCCTTTAAGAAAAGTATAACACAAAAACATATACACAAAAAACAAAACAACAATGTTTATTACAACAATATTAAAATATAACAAAAAAATGAAATTCTTCCCTGCAATATTTAAACTGATCATACTTAGGTCATCACAATATAAATGTAACAATTTTAATGAATCACAATATTTGTATTCGATATTGGGGTAAAACACCTCTCACCACTCAGGGACCACTCCTGGAACAAGGCCTTGTCCAATCACACAGTCACAGAAGGCCTCCCTTTCAGCAAACCCTGACTTGTTAAAAGAAAACACATAGGGCCCGAATCACAGAACTAACTTACGACAAAATCCTAAACTTACTACCATTTTGGTATTCACAGAATGAACTTACTCATTTTGGTATTCACAGAATAAACTTACTCATTTTGGTATTCACAGAAGACACTTACACATTTTGTGTAACTTACACATTTTGTGTAACTTACTCATTTTGTGTAACTAACACATTTTGTGTAACTTACACATTTTGGTATTCACAGAAGGCACTTACTCATTGATGAGTAAGTGCCTTCTGTGAATACCAAAATAGTAAGTTAATTCTGTGAATACCAAAATTGTTGTAAGTTCATTCTGTGAATACTCAAATGTGTAAGTTCATTCTGTGAATACCAAAATTGTTGTAAGTTCATTCTATGAATACCCAAATGTGTAGGTTCATTCTGTGAATACCAAAATTGTTGTAAGTTCATTCTGTGAATACCCAAATGTGTAAGTTCATTCTGTGAATACCCAAATGTGTAAGTTCATTCTGTGAATACCAAAATTGTTGTAAGTTTAGGATTTTGACGTAAGTTAGTTCTGTGAATCAGGCCCACAGTGGCCGGAGTCAGTGTGCACATAGATAACTTCCAATGTATAGAAATCCAAACTCCAAGCACCCCTGGAATCCTTAGTGCATTACATAAACAATGTCTAGCGAATAATAGTGGGCCATCAGTGGGTTCTAGGAATTGAGTTGCCAGGTCAATTCTCCTGACATACTAGACAGGGCTTCAGTGGTATGGTGCTCCACACCTCAAACCTGAATTTCTACTACTACCAGGAAGAAGTCATGGAACATCACCCAAGGGAATATTCTGATTAGCCCTAGGAAGCACAGGGCTCCTCCACTACTTTACAATGAGAGAGAGAGAAGGTCTGCCTTCATATCCCCCGACCTGCAGCAGATTCGTATGGATGTCCAGCACAAGGCTTCTCGCCTTATGGGCTGCATACCTTTGGTGTGACAGACACCATCTGTAGAACTCACTCTGCTCCTATGTACTGTTAGGACATGTCCTAGCATTAAGATAGCAGGACAACCATTGGATATCAACCGTAGTTTTGAAGTATCATTTTTGGCTTCAGATGCCTGTGGAGACTCCGAGGCTCTGCTACTTCAAGATGGTCACCCCGTGATCAAAGCTACACACCGCAGATTGCAGAGTTATTTTTAGGGTGCATCTGTTGATTGCAGGACTCAATCACCACCATGGAGGACTCAGCAGTGATCAGGGCTCAGCTTAAGCTACTGGTTTTCTTTGACCAGAGACTCTGCTCACTATTGCAGGATAAGTTACAGAATTAATTGTGATGTGTAACCCCATGCCATGCCGGCCAAACACACCCCTTGCAAACAGAATTATTTCATTGATGTACTGACCCCAAATGGGTATCTGTTCAGAGAAGTAGTTGCTTTTTCATGCACAAATTGATACTCAGAAGTATTCATAAAGAAATTCACTTTATTAAGTGTGAAACTCCTAACCACGAATTGGTTTATGTACTTATCTAGAAAGATTAAATAATTCTTGGGTAGGTCTACCTCAGTCAGCCTTACAATAAAGTCAGTTGCACAAAGGCTGTGCAAGCAGTAATTTGGTGTCCTCCATATTACGCTCAATACCTCCTTTTGAGAAATGTTGGCACATATTGCTTATATGTCAACTTTACCAACAATTCTAGTACCTCATCAAAAGGAAGTTCTTCAGCACAGGTGTGCAGATCCATATTATCTCTGATGTGATGTAAACAAAGGGTTTACACGAAGTGCACATTTTCTGACAAAGGCCATTCCGTAATGAGCCACACCCATACCAAGGAGGCATTCAGGAGGGTTATGAGTGTACTTGAGTATCTTAGGTAGGGCATAAATGGTATGTGTGCTTTATTTTATTTAGGAAAGTGTGTTCATTTTTTCTTAGGAACCCTGCCTCTACGTATGGCACCCTGTCTTCATTAGGAAACGACACTTCAAATGTATAACAGCAAAAGTTGCATTGCTATGATTTAGTGCATTAACCATAAGGGTCAGTGATCTGCATTAGCAGATGGAAGTACCAGCTGCTGCTCTCCATTCCCTTTGCATTTTCCCCTGTGTTTCTTGCAGCAGAATATTTCCAAGATGTTTGCAAAACAAGGTGGAAGACCCAGGTTTGCACCCCAGCCTCATAATTAGACTTAGCATCGGTATGTGTGTATTGAAATTAATTTTGTGCAAGCTTAGCTAGGAAGCCACAGAGTGTTGTACATTACGTGAGAGGTTAGGAGACAATCTACAAGACTGTGTACAGTGGGGATTACACAAACACATTTTACACACATTATGTTTCACATTTTCAGACACAGGAAGATTACTTGATTTGCCCAGAATCACATGATATTGAGTGACACACCAAGGCCGGCATTGTATGACTCTGGGCAAATCACTTAATCTCCCTGTGCCTTAAAATCAATGTAATGTATATATATATGTATCAATACATACATATATATATGCATACATACATAGGCCCTAATTACGAGTTTTCCTGGAGGTGGTAAGGAAGTCAGGAGGCTGTAATATGCTTGGCTGGACCGCCGCAGTCCCGCCAAGCATATTACGAGTTTCCTCTCCTCCAGGGTTTACATGGAGGTTCTTACTCCATGTAAACCCTGGAGGAGAGGAAACAAAAGGGGCCCTACAGAGCCCCCTGTGCCTCCTACGCTTGTGGATGTACACAGGGGGGCATAACATGTGCCTCCCTGTGTGCATGCACCACAGTTCCTGCACGGCATGGACTTTCGAGTCCATGCCGTGCAGGAACCTTGTGAGGCATTTCCGCCTGTGAATGAGGCACCGCCCTGGGACCGCCACACCGCGTGCCCACCAGACTACTTAACAGTTGTAATCTGGTGGGCGGGCAGCAGCGACTTTCGGCAGAGTGGTGGCACGGCAGTTTGCCATGCTCACTTGCCACTGGATTCAAGCTAGCCTGGCTGATGAGGGGATGCTTGTTTCCGGCCCATCACCATGCCCCTAAAGAAGAATCCAAAGTTCCTAGATAGTGAATTGGAAGTCATGGTAGACGAGATCCTGAGGGTAGAGCCACAGTTGTTTGGCACATTGGTCCAACAGACCCCCATGTCGCAGAAAACCAAGATGTGGGCGAGGATCGTCGACAGGGTGAACGCACAATCACCATGTTTGCGCACAAAGGAAGACATCCAGAACAGGTGGTATGATGTGCGCAGGAGGGT
>CAWUFW010029968.1:0-18054 GCA_963921515.1 Calotriton arnoldi
GGTCAATGGCGCAGACCAGCAAGGTCTGAGGGACTCACCCAGCGAGGGTAAGTCAGGGCACGCCTTTTGCAATCAGGGAAGTCCTTTGGTTCTGTAGGAAATCCTTCAGGAGACCCCCAAGCCGGCTGGCAAGGGATTGCAAAGATGCCTTGGGAGGATTCGCTCAACAGGGGCCCACGGTCACTCGTGATGTGGTAGGCCTCGGATCTTTGGAGGGATTCCTGCTGGAGGCTAGGACCATACGTGGTCCAAAGCACAAGTTCATAAAACATTGTGAAGGGGTTGCACTCGACAATAGTGTACGGTACGCAGGGGTCACGGTTCCTCGTCACTCTTGGGGTCCACTGGCCTCAACTTCGCTGGGGACTCACGATGGCCTTTGAGAAGTCAGGAAATCTACTTCTTGGGCTGCAGGGACTTCGGGCTCCGGCGGGAGCGGTGTAGTTTGCGACCGTCGATGTCGTTTTTGGTGCCTGCCAAGCAGGGGAGTCACTCCTTGACTCCAAGAAGGAGAATCTTCAGTGTTCCAGAGGTAGTGGAACGTCGAAGGTCCGGGATTCTTCTTTAGAGCATCATCCAGGGATATCTAGGGTGCAATGCACAGGTTCCCCCTCTTATACTAAAAGAAAGGGAGGGACTAGCTCTATGACCCTACCTATGGGAGGGTCAGGGGAGTGGGTGGCTACACCCACTTCCCTTTGTCCAGTTTTGCGCCAGAGCAGGGGCAGGTAGCCCCTGAGCCGGTTTGAACTGGGGTATGCACAGAGGAGCCTTCTGCTCCCCCAGTGCAGGACTTCAAAGCACTCTAAGAGTACACCCACCCAGCCCCAATACACTAAACCCTGTCTGGGAGGTGGTCACACCCCCTTGGGACAGGATATCTATTGTTGGGCTTCCTCCACTGAGAGTGTTGGTCATCAGCAGGAGGGCAGCCCAGTGTCTGTGACTGGTGGCATCCAATTTGTGATGCGTGGGCTCTGCAGGATTCTACCGCGTTCCCACAGTAGGTACATGTCTATCCCTCTAGAAGGGTGGAATGCTACCCCCACCGCCAGGACTGGCGGGGGGGTAGTATTCCAAGATGCTTGACACCAAACACGACATGATTTGATGCAGCCATTCCAAAGTTAGCATTTTACCGCGAGGATATAATGCACTTAAAAGTATATGGTTTAACCGCATCCACAAACAGCCCCAGAGAATGGACTCTGAGAGTTGCAGAGGGGCCCTGCTCAGGCAGAGGCACCCTCTCACATAGGAACCAAGCACCCTGCCCTCAGGATTGATAGGGCCTGCCTTAGGGGTGACTGATAGGTTTAAATGTGTGTGCAGGAGAGATATAGGAAACCTATATCTCAGTGAGGGGTGCTAGCACCACCTCACCCAGGCTGCAGTAGCAGGCCTGTGGTGTCAGATTTAGTCTGCTTCCCAGGGGTGGCATAATACATGCTTCAGCCCCTGGTAGGCCTGTGAAGTACCTATGCCCTTAGTGTGAGAAGTTGGCCTGGCATATGCTGTCCACTAATTATAGTGGGCACCTTGCACCAGTCCAAACAACCCCTTATTGGAGATAGGTTAAAGACAACCTTTATTGAAAGCTATCCTAGTGGTAGCTATGGAGAGCAGCCTTCAGGCTAAGTCTTGAAGGAATGTAAAGCAGCTTGTTTTACCAGTCTATAATCTCTTGAGTGACCAAATGAAAGAGGACCACACCAGGTATATATTCAAAATATATGTATTTATTACTAAACACACCCCTCTAGTCTCTTTATGAGGCTAGAGTTCGAAGTACATACGTTACGAGTTAGTTATCTACAGTAATAGCACAAATACACGTTTGAGCCCCAGGGGCGTACCAAACCATATACCAATAAAGTGGTATAAGAACCATGACTGAGCTAGACACAAGGCCTAGAGCCTGTAGAAGTGCTTGGACCACAAGGAACCACCCAAGGTAGTGACACAGAGGACCCACGGGGGACGCGTGCAGTGTATGAACACAACCGCGAACCACCGTTAACTTCTATGGGGAAAGTCGCGATTAGAATTTAAAAGAAAAGGGACACTTAGAGGAGGACTTGGAGCAAACCCTTTGAGAACTAGGCTGTTCTAGTGCCTATACCCATGGGAGCACCGGAGTACTCGAGTTACCTAACCCAGGGAAGCCGGGTGCATAGGTGTCTTTCGGGGTCGGGTTTCGTCGTCGCTTTCTATGGCGATCTGCTGCAAAGTGCTGCTGGCGACCAAGTCGAAAGTGTTCGGGTGGATCCAAAGGTGGATCGAAGATCTGAAGAACCTGAAAGCAGAGGGGACAGAGTCTGGGTCACTAGCCAGTGACCAGGAAGGCGATGAGCAGATGCCCACCGATGTCGAGTGCTTCAGGTAGGTTGACAGTCGTCTTGACTCTTCAGCCACGAGGTCCAGGAGGCGTCGACAACAACCAGGAGCTGGATTCGAGCTGCGCCATGATGTCTGTCGATTGCAGGGGTGTCGGCGACCGGATTGGACCCAACAAGCCTTGGCAACAGCAAGTCTCGTGGAAAGCGAAGAAGGACAATGTTGCAGACCAGAAAGGACTGGGGGACTCACCCAGCAAGGATGAGTCAGGGCACTCCTGGAGCAACCAGGGAGCCCAAGCAGATAAAGATTGGCCTTCGGGAGCACCTACTAGCCAACGGACTAGCGACTGTGAAGGAGCCTCGAGACGGTGCACGTGGAGCTGGCTCACAGGACACTCATGGAGTGGAGGCCAGTGATCTTCAGTGCTTTTGGTGCTGGAGGATGGGGCTACTCGGAGCCCAAAGCACGACTTCGTGGGAGACCCAGAAGAGGATGCACTTGCAAATGCGTTCGGTGTCCAGGGGTCATGGTTCCACATTACCCACGAAAGCTACGGGCCTCAGCTTTGCTGGGGACTCAGGGCAGTCTCGGGGAAGTCTGGAAATCCACCTCTGATGATGCAAAGACTTCGGCGTCCGACGGGAGCTTCGGCGATGCAGACCGGACAATTGCTTCTTTGGTGCCTGCCAAGCAGGGGAGTCACTCCTTGACCCCAAGGGAGATTCTTCAGTCCTCTAATCTTAAAGTAGAGCGTCGAAGGTCCAGGATTCTGTATCAGAGTTTCGTCCAGGTAAATCTAAAGTCCTAAGGACTGGGTTCCCCTACTTATAATAAGGTAGGGGGTTGGACATACTCTGTGACCCCACCTATGGGATGGTCAGGGCAGAGGGGTGGTTACACCCTTTCCCTTTGTCCAGTTTCATGCCAGAGCAGGGCTGGAAGCCCCTGAGCCGGTTTGAACTGGGGTATGCACAGGGACACCAAGTGTGCCCCCAGTGCAGGACTTCAAAGCACCAGAGAGTGCTCCCGCCCAGCCCCAATACACACTATCCTGTCTGGGGAGGTGGTCACACCTCCCTGGGACAGGAAACCTATTGTCCAGGCCTCCCCTGCCGGAGTTTCGGTCAGCAGCAGGAGGCCAGACTCGTGTCTGTGGCAGCGGCATCCATTTTGTGATGCCAGGGCTTGGAAAGTCAGTACCGGGCATACCGTTGTGTACATGTCTTTCCCTCTAGAAGGGTGGAATGCTACCCCCGCCGCCAGAACTGGCGGGGGGTTGTATTCCAAGATGTTTGACACCAAACACAACATGTTTCCGTGCAGCCATCCCAAAGTTAGCATTTAACGCTAGGTTATAATGCGCTTAAGAGTATATGGTCAGGCTGCACTACAAACAGCATCAGAGAAGGGTCTCCGAACGCTGCAGAGGGGCCCTGCACATGAAGGGTCACCCTCTCACATAGGAACCATGCACTCTGCCTTCAGGATTGATAAGGCCTGCCATAGGAGTGACTTATAGGTTTATATGTGTGTATGTATATAGTGATATAGGTAGCCTATATCACAGTAAGGGGTGCATGCACCACCTTACCCAGGCTGCAGTAGCAGACCTGTGGTGTCAGTTTGGATGGCCTTCCAGGGGTGGCACAATATATGCTGCAGCCCCTGGTAGGCCTCTGAGGTACCTATGCCCTGGGTACATAGTATACCATATACTAGGGACTTATAAGGGCACTCCAGATTCCAATCAGAGATGTGCCTAAGGCACATGGAAACCATTTTAGAGAGGAAGCAGCTAGGCTGGGTTTCTGATTAGCAGGACCCCAGCCAGACTAAGGTCGAAAAACAGTGAAGCATCAGCAAAAAGTGGGGGTACCCATGTGAAGCAGATCCTACTCTCCTTCACAACCCCCCCCCAAACGTAGGGACATTAAACTAACCTTGCCCAGTTAAGTCTTCATGTTCTAAGTGGAAGTACCTAGAGAGTCCATCTGCATTGGCATGGTTACTCCCAGGTCTATGTTCCACTGTGAAGTCCATCCCCTGTAGGGAAATGGACCACCTAAGCAGTTTGGGGTTTTCACCCTTCATTTGTTTTAGCCATAAGAGGGGCTTATGGTCTGTTTGAACAAGGAAGTGAGTGCCAAACAAGTATGGCCTCAACTTCTTCAGAGCCCAGACCACAGCAAAGGCCTCCCTCTCAATGGCTGACCAACGTTTCTCTCTAGGGGTCAGCCTTCTGCTAATGAAAGCTACTGGCTGATCCTGACCTTCATCATTCAATTGTGACAGTACAGCCCCTACCCCCAATTCAGATGCATCAGTTTGAACAATGAACTTCTTGGAGTAATCAGGACTCTGTAGAATGGGAGTAGTGCACATGACCTGCTTCAGGTCATCAAATGCCTTTTGACAGCTAAAAGTCCACTGAACCTTTTTGGGCATTTTCTTCGAAGTTAAGTCATTCAGGGGTGTCACTATTTATCCATACCCCTTGACAAATCTCCTATAGTACCCAGTCAGGCCTAAGAAGGCTCTCACCTGAGTCTGGGTAGTTGGAGCAGTCCAGTCCATGATGGTCTGGATCTTGCTCTGCAGTGGTTGAACCTGGCCTCCACCCACAAGGTGGCCCAGGTACACAACCTGACTCTGCCCTATCTGGCACTTGGTGGCCTTGATAGTCAGGCCTGCTTTCTGCAGGGCCTGTAAAACATTTCTGAGGTGGACCAGGTGATCCTCCCAGGTGGAGCTAAAGACAGCAATATCATCTAGATATGCTGCACTATAGGCTTCCAGACCTGTAAGGACTGTATTCACCAACCTCTGAAAAGTGGCAGGTGCATTCTTCAGACCAAAGGGCATCACCACAAATTGATAATGCCCACTAGGGGTTGAGAATGCTGTCTTTGGCTTTGCATCATCAGCTAGTCTGATCTGCCAGTAGCCAGCTGTCAGGTCAAATGTGCTTAGATACTTGGCTGAGGCCAAAGTGTCTATTAGCTCATCTGCCCTTGGTATTGGATGGGCATCAGTCCTAGTGACTGCATTGAGACCCCTGTAGTCCACACAAAACCGCATCTCTCTTTTCCCACCATTGGTGTGAGGTGTTGGCACAAGGACCACTGGACTAGCCCAAGGGCTATCTGAGGGTTCAATAACTCCCAAATCCAACATCTTCTGGACTTCTGTCCTGATACAGTCCCTGACATGGTCAGGTTGCTTCTAAATCTTATTTTTAATAGGCAGACTGTCCCCAGTGTCCACTTCATGAGTGCACCAGGTAGTCTGACTGGGTGTCAGTGAGAATATGTGTCTGAACTGATTGAGCACCTGTCTGCAATCAGTCTGCTGCTGGGTAGTGAGGCTGCCTGCCAAGGCTACACCATCCACTGACCCATCACCAGGGTTCTGTGAAAGCAGGTCAGGGAGTGGGTCACTCTCTTCCTCCTGTCCCTCACCAGTAGCCATGAGCAAGCCCATGTCTGCCCTGTCCACATATAGTTTTAACCTATTGACATGGAGAACCCTGTGGGGACTCCTGGGTGTTCCTAGGTCTACTAAGTAGGTAACCTCACCCTTCTGTTCAACAATGGTATGGGGTCTACTCCATTTGTCTTGGAGAGCGGCTGGGGCCACTGGCTCCAACACCCACACCTTCTGTCCTGGCTGGTAAACAGCCAGTACAGCCTTTTGGTCATGCCAGGCTTTTTGAAGTTCCTGGCTAGCCTCAAGGTTTTTAGTTGCCTTTTTCATATACTCAGCCATCCGGGAGCGGAGACGAAGTACATAGTCCACTATGTCTTGCTTTGGGGGCTTGAGAGGTAACTCCCATCCTTCCTTCACCAAACACAATGGACCCCTGACAGGGTGACCAAACAAAAGTTCAAAAGGGCTGTAGCCAACCCCCTTTGAGGCACCTCCCTGTATGCAAATAAAAGGTAGGGCAAGAGTATGTCCCATCTTCGCCTAAGATTTTCTGGGAGCCCTTTAATCATGCCCTTCAAGGTTTTGTTGAATCTCTCAACTAAACCATTGCATTGTGGGTGATAGGGTGTGGTGAACTTGTAAGTCACTCCACACTCCTTCCACATTGCTTTTAAGTATCCAGACATAAAGTTAGCACCCCTGTCTGATACAACCTCCTTAGGGAAGCCCACTCTTGAGAAAATTCCCAGGAGGGCCCTTGCCACCACAGGTGCTGTAGTGGTCCTAAGGGGAATAGCCTCTGGGTACCTGGTGGCATGATCCACGACCACCAGGATAAACCTGTGCCCAGATGTTGTTTGGGGATCCATGGGACCAACAATGTCAATCCCCACCCTTTCAAAGGGAACCCCCACCACAGGTAGTGGTATCAGTGGGGCCTTTGTAGTGCCACCTGCCTTGCCACTGGCCTGGCAGGTTACACAGGAGCGACACAACTCCTTGGTGTCTTCAGACATGTGGGGCCAGTGAAAGTGAGGGACAATTCTGTCCCAAGTCTTGTTCTGGCCCAGGTGACCTGCTAAGGGAATGTCATGGGCTAGGGTCAATAGGAAGCCCCTGAACTTCAGAGGTATAACCAACCTCCTGGTGGCACCAGGCTTGGGGTCTCTACACTCTGAGTACAAGAGTCCATCATCCCAATACACAGTATGGGGACCATTAGCTTTCCCAGCAGCCTCAGCAGCAGCTTGCTGTCTGAGGGGTTCAAGAGAGGGGCAGCTCTGCTGCTCCTGGCTCAGATCTGCCCTGGAAGGGCCCCCTGTCCCCAAGAACTCAACCTGGTCAGGTTCAAGCTCCTCTGAGACAGTTCCTTCCTCAGGACTGAGATCATCCCCCTCAAGGGACTGATCTTCCTTCTGAGCCAAGGGGGAAGGCACTGCCTTTACCCTACTACTCCTCTTCTTGGAGGGCACTTGGTCCATTATTCCAGAATCCAAGGCCTGTTCAGTGTTAGACATTTTGGCTTGTGACCTGGTCACAGCAAACACATCTGCAGGGATGCCCAGCATTTCTGCATGGGTCCTGAGCTCCACTTCTGCCCAAGCTGAAGTTTCTAAGTCATTGCCAAGCAAGCATTCAACGGGTAGGTTTGCACTTACCACAACCTTCTTAAGGCCAGTTACCCCTCCCCAGGAGAAGTTAACAACTGCCAGAGTATGGTCTGTTCTGACGTTGCTAGCATTGGTCACTTGGTACATTTCACCAAGTATAATCTGCCCAGGATTCACAAGGTCTTGTGTCACCATGGTGACACTTGCCCCTGTGTCCCTAAATGCCAAAGCCTCTCTTCCATTGATTAAGGGCTGTTGCCTGTACTTGCCCAGATTACTGGGACTCACAGAGGAGGTCACATCCATGCCTCCATCACAGACTAGGACAGCCTGAGTGAGTTCTCTGACTAGGTCAGAGCTCATCTCCTTACCCAGGGTCAACTCTACTAAACCCTTGGCTTGTGTAGTCCCACCACCAACTGTAACTGCACTAGGGGGAGCAGGTGCCTTAGGGGCATTGGTGGGGGCTGGAGTAGAGTCTTTGGACTTGGTGCAATCACTGGTCCAGTGGGTCTTTTGCTTACAGACCTTGCACCATGGTTTCTTTTGGCCTTTCCCTTTGTTAGACTGTGAATCCCCACCTGAAGAAGATTTTTGGGGGCCTTGTGAAGACTTTTGGTCTTTACCCTTCTCCCCACCCTTATCAGAGTTTTTCGAATCTTGCTTCTTAGGGTCACCACCTTGGTTCTGTACCTTCTGCCTCACCCTGGTTCTGACCCATTTGTCTGCCTTCTTTCCCAATTCTTGGGGAGAGGTCAGATCAGAGTCCACCAGGTGCTGATGCAACAGCTGATTTTGACAATTGTGAAGGATCTGCTCCCTCATGATAAGATTGTACAATCCTGTGAAGTCACATAACTTACTGCCCAATAACCAACCTTCCAGAGCCTTGGCAGAACAATCAACAAAGTCCACCCAGTCTTGAGTCTGTGCTTTTGGGTATCCCTGAACTTTAACCTGTATTGTTCAGTGGTTAGGCCAAACCCATCAATTAGAGCACTCTTCAAGACTTTGTAATTATCAGCATCCTCCTCTCTAACAGTGAGGAGCTTATCTCTACCTTTGTCTGCAAAGGAGAGCCACAAGATTGCTGCCCACAGCTCCTGAGGGACCCTCTGTACTTTACAGGCCCTCTCTAGAGCAGTTATCCATTTGTGGATGTCATCCCCACTCTGGTAGGGAGGGACAATCTTGCTCAGATTTCTATGGTCATAAGACCTTTCCCTATCTCTTGGGAAATTGCTGCCACCATGGGACTCTAGTCCCATCTTTTGTCTCTCTCTATAGAGATCTAGGGACTCCCTGTCTATAGCCAATTGCTGTTTTCTGAGCTCAAGCTGGGCTTGTTCATACTGAAGCAATCTCTTTCTCCTTTCATGAGAGGATTCCCTCCTATGAGAGGAGACAGAGGTCCCTATTGAGGTGTCAGAGTGGTTAGACTCCTGAGAAGGAGATCTAGAACTTCTGGGCGCACTCAGTACTCTTCCTGGGGGACAAAGGGGAGGTCATTCTGATCCCCTCCTCCTCCTCCACAGGAGGAATTGGGTTATCCAGGACAAGGTCATTTTCACCTTCCTGGCCAGTTTCAGAGGGGGGGGGGCTGGGTTTCTTCACCCCTGGCCCCTTCCTCATCTTCTGCCCCACCCTCTCTGCCTACCCCTTCATACCCTATGGGCCTGCTGAGATCATCAGCTAGTAACACCTCCCTGAGGTGTTGGGTGCTGGCACTTTTGCCTGCCTTCAACTTCCTAGTATTGCATAATGCTCTCAATTCCAGGAATGGGAGTTTATCATACTTGGAGGGAAGAAGCACACTGGCTTCTGGCGAGGACTCACTGGGTCCTGGCTTTGAAGACATTACTAGTGAGGTGTGGTGTATGCACTACCTACTCTAGTGTGGCCTACTAAACTCTCTTGAGTTGTAGAAAGGGTGTGCTATCCCTTAACACACAACTCTAAGTTCAGTAGAACTTACTGTATTACTAAGCTTGATTTATATGTACCTTAGGTACCCTTAGTGGTTTTCAGTTGATCAATTCAATTGAGATTATCTGGTAAAACAATAGCAAGCTGGAATCCCACACGCTGCACACCAATGTGAAAAGTTGGCCTGGCATATGCTGTCCACTAATTATAGTGGGCACCTTGCACCAGTCCAAACAACCCCTTATTGGAGATAGGTTAAAGACAACCTTTATTGAAAGCTATCCTAGTGGTAGCTATGGAGAGCAGCCTTCAGGCTAAGTCTTGAAGGAATGTAAAGCAGCTTGTTTTACCAGTCTATAATCTCTTGAGTGACCAAATGAAAGAGGACCACACCAGGTATATATTCAAAATATATATATTTATTGCTAAACACACCCCTCTAGTCTCTTTATGAGGCTAGAGTTCGAAGTACATAAATTATAAGTTAGTTATCTACAGTAATAGCACAAATACACGTTTGAGCCCTAGGGGCGTACCAAACCATATACCAATAAAGTGGTATAAGAACCACGACTGAGCTAGACACAGGGCCTAGAGCCTGTAGAAGTGCTTGGACCACAAGGAACCACCCAAGGTAGTGACACAGGGGACCCAAGGGGGACGCGTGCAGTGTATGAACACAGCCGCGAATCGCCGTTAACTTCTATGGGGAAAGTCGCGGTATGAATTTAAAAGAAAAGGGACACTTAGCGGAGGACTTGGAGCAAACCCTTTGAGAACTAGGCTGTTCTAGTGTCAATACCCACGGGAGCACTGGAGTACTCGAGTTACCTCACCCAGGGGAGCCGGGTGCATAGGTGTCTTTCGGGGTCGGGTTTCGTCGTCGCTTTCAATGGCGATCTGCTGCAAAGTGCTGCTGGCGGCCAAGTCGAAAGTGTTCGGGTGGATCCAAAGGTGGATCGAAGATCTGAAGAACCTGTAAGCAGAGGGGACAGAGTCTGGGTCACTAGCCAGTGACCAGGAAGGCGATGAGCAGATGCCCACCGATGTCGAGTGCTTCAGGTAGGTTGACGGTTGTCTTGACTCTTCAGCCACAAGGTCCAGGTGGCGTCGACGATGACCAGGAGCTGGATTCGAGCTGTCCCACGAAGTCTGTCGATTACAGGGGTGTCGGCGACCGGATTGGACCCAACAAGCCTTGGCAACTTCAAGTCTTGTGGAAATGGAAGAAGGACGATGTTGCAGACCAGCAAGGTCTGTGGGACACACCCAGTGTGGGTAAGTCAGGGCATGCCTTGAGCAAGCAGGGAGCCCAAGCAGAAGAATATTGGCCTTCGGGAGGGCCTACTAGCTAACGGACTAGCGACCGCAAAGGAGCCTCGAGTCGACGCACGTGGAGCTGGCTCACAAGACACTCGTGGAGTGGAGGGCAGTGATCTTCGGTGCAGTTGGTGCTGGAGGCTGGGGCTACTCGGAGCCCAAAGCACGACTTCGTAGGAGAGCCAGAAGAGGATGCACTTGCAAATGCGATCAGTGTCCAGGGGTCACGGTTCCACATTACCCACGACAGCTACGGGCCTCAGCTTTGCTAGGGACTCAGGGCAGCCTCGGCGAAGTCTGGAAATCCACCTCTGGTGATGCAAAGACTTCGGCGTCCGGCGGGAGCTTCAGCGATGCAGATCAGACAATTGCTTCTTTGGTGCCTGCCAAGCAGGGGAGTCACTCCTTGACCCCAAGGGAGATTCTTCAGTCCTCTAATCTTGAAGTAGAGCGTCGAAGGTCCAGGATTCTGTGTCAGAGTTTCGTCCAGGTTAATCTAAAGTCCTAAGGACTGGGGTCCCATACTTATACTAAGGTAGGGGGTTGGACATACTCTGTGGCCCCACCTATGGGAGGGTCAGGGCAGAGGGGTGGTTAGACCCCTTTCCCTTTCTCCAGTTTCATGCCAGAGCAGGGGCTGGAAGCCCCTGAGCCGGTTTGAACTGGGGTATGCACAGGGACACCAAATGTGCCCCCAGTGCAGGACTTCAAAGCACCAGAGAGTGCTCCCGCCCAGCCCCAATACACACTATCCTGTCTGGGGAGGTGGTTACACCTCCCTGGGACAGGAAACCTATTGTCCAGGCCTCCCCTGCCGGAGTTTCGGTCAGCAGCAGGAGGCCAGACTCGTGTCTGTGGCAGCGGCATCCATTTTGTGATGCCAGGGCTCTGGAAAGTCAGTACCGGGTATACCGGTGTGTACATGACTCTCCCTCTAGAAGGGTGGAATGCTACCCCTGCCGCCAGAACTGGTGGGGGGTAGTATTCCAAGATGTTTGACACCAAACACGACATGTTTCCGTGCAGCCATCCCAAAGTTAGCATTTAACGCGAGGTTATAATGCGCTTAAGAGTATATGGTCGGGCTGCACTACAAACAGCATCAGAGAAGGGTCTCCGAACGCTGCAGAGGGGCCCAGCTCATGCAGGGGCACCCTCTCACATAGGAACCACGCACTCTGCCTCCAGGATTGATAAGGCCTGCCATAGGAGTGACTTATAGGTTTATATGTGTGTATGTATGTAGTGATATAGGTAGCCTATATCACAGTAAGGGGTGCATGCACCACCTTACCCAGGCTGCAGTAGCAGACCTGTGGTGTCATTTTGGATGGCCTTCCAGGGGTGGCACAATACATGCTGCAGCCCCTGGTAGGCCTCTGAGGTACCTATGCCCTGGGTACATAGTATACCATACACTAGGGACTTATAAGGGCACTCCAGATTCCAATCAGAGATGTGCCTAAGGCACATGGAAACCATTTTAGAGAGGAAGCAGCTAGGCTGGGGTTCTGATTAGCAGGGACCCAGCCAGACTAAGGTCGAAAAACAGTGAAGCATCAGCAAAAAGTGGGGGTACCCATGTGAAGCAGATACTACTCTCCTACACCATGGATCCCCAAACAGCATCTGGGCACAGGTTTATCCTGGTGGTAGTGGATCATGCCACCAGGTACCCAGAGGCTATTCCCCTTAGGACCACTACAGCGCCTGTGGTGGCAAGAGCCCTCCTGGGAATTTTCTCAAGAGTGGGCTTCCCTAAGGAGGTTGTATCAGACAGGGGGCTAACTTTATGTCTGGATACTTAAAAGCAATGTGGAAGGAGTGTGGAGTGACTTACAAGTTCACCACACCCTATCACCCACAATGCAATGGTTTAGTTGAGAGATTCAACAAAACCTTGAAGGGCATGATTAAAGGGCTCCCAGAAAAGCTTAGGCGAAGATGGGACATACTCTTGCCCTGCCTTTTATTTGCATACACGGAGGTGCCTCAAAAGGGGGTTGGCTACAGCCCTTTTTAACTTTTGTTTGGTCACCCTGTCAGGGGTCCATTGTGCTTGGTGAAGGAAGGGTGGGAGTTACCTCTCAAGCCCCCAAAGCAAGACATAGTGGACTATGTACTTGGTCTCCGCTCCGGGATGGCTGAGTACATGAAAAAGGCAACTAAAAACCTTGAGGCTAGCCAGGAACTGCAAAAAGCCTGGCATGACCAAAAGGCTGTACTGACTGTTTACCAGCCAGGACAGAAGGTGTGGGTGTTGGAGCCAGTGGCCCCAGCAGCTCTCCAAGACAAATGGAGTGGACCCCATACCATTGTTGAACAGAGGGGTGAGGTTACCTATTTAGTAGACCTAGGAACACCCAGGAGTCCCCACAGGGTTCTCCATGTCAACAGGTTAAAACCATATGTGGACAGGGCAGACATGGGCTTGCTCATGGCTACTGATGAGGGACAGGAGGAAGAGAGTGACCCACTCCCTGACCTGCTCTCACAGAACCCTGATGATGGGTCAGTGGATGGTGTAGCCTTGGCAGGCAGCCTCACTGCCCAGCAGCAAACTGATTGCAGACAGGTGCTCAATCAGTTCAGACACATATTCTCACTGATACCCAGTCAGACTACCTGGTGCACTCATGAAGTGGACACTGGGGACAGTCCGCCTATTAAAAATAAGATTTATAGGCAACCTGACCATGTCAGAGACTGTATCAGGACAGAAGTCCAGAAGATGTTGGATTTGGGAGTTATTGAACCCTCAGATAGCCCTTGGGCTAGTCCAGTGGTCCTTGTACCAAAACCTCACACCAATGGTGGGAAAAGAGAGATGAGGTTTTGTGTGGACTACAGGGGTCTCAATGCAGTCACTAGGACTGATGCCCATCCAATACCTAGGGCAGATGAGCTAATAGACACTTTGGCCTCAGCCAAGTATCTAAGCACATTTGACCTGACAGCTGGCTACTGGCAGATCAGACTAGCTGATGTTGCAAAGCCAAAGACAGCATTCTCAACCCCTAGTGGGCATTATCAATTTGTGGTGATGCCCTTTGGTCTGAAGAATGCACCTGCCACTTTTCAGAGGTTGGTGAATACAGTCCTTACAGGTCTGGAAGCCTATAGTGCAGCCTATCTAGATGATATTGCTGTCTTTAGCTCCACCTGGGAGGATCACCTGGTCCCCCTCAGAAATGTTTTGCAGGCCCTGCAGAAATCAGGCCTGACTATCAAGGCCACAAAGTGCCAGATAGGGCAGAGTCAGGTTGTGTACCTGGGCCACCTTGTGGGTGGAGGCCAGGTTCAACCACTGCAGAGCAAGATCCAGACCATCATGGACTGGACTGCTCCAACTACCCAGACTCAGGTGAGAGCCTTTTAGGCCTGACTGGGTACTATAGGAGATTTGTCAAGGGGTATGGATCAAAAGTGACACCCCTGAATGACTTAACTTCCAAGAAAATGCCCAAAAAGGTTCAGTGGACAGTTAGCTGTCAAAAGGCATTTGATGACCTAAAGCAGGCCATGTGCACTACTCCCATTCTACAGAGTCCTGATTACTCCAAGAAGTTCATTGTCCAAACAGATGCATCTGAATTGGGGGTAGGGGCTGTACTGTCCCAATTGAATGATGAAGGTCAGGATCAGCCAGTAGCTTTTATTAGCAGAAGGCTGACCCCTAGAGAGAAACATTGGTCAGCCATTGAGAGGGAGGCCTTTGCTGTGGTCTGGGCTCTGAAGAAGTTGAGGCCATACTTGTTTGGTACTCACTTCCTTGTTCAAACAGACCATAAGCCCCTCTTATGGCTAAAACAAATGAAGGGTGAAAACCCCAAACTGCTTAGGTGGTCCATTTCCCTACAGGGGATGGACTTCACAGTGGAACATAGACCTGGGATAACCATGCCAATGCAGATGGACTTCCACTTAGAACATGAAGACTTAACTGGGCAAGGTTAGTTTAATGTCCCTACGTTTGGGGGGGGTTGTGTAGGAGAGTAGGATCTGCTTCACATGGGTACCCCCACTTTTTGCTGATGCTTCCCTGTTTTTCGACTTTAGTCTTTCTGGGGCCCTGCTAATCAGAACCCCAGCCTAGCTGCTTCCTCTCTAAAATGGTTTCCATGTGCCTTAGGCACATCTCTGATTGGAATCTGGAGTGCCCTTATAAGTCCCTAGTATATGGTATACTATGTACCCAGGGCATATGTACCTCAGAGGCCTGCCAGGGGCTGAAGCATGTATTGTGCCACCCCTGGAAGACAGGATAGTGTGTATTGGGGCTGGGCGGGAGCACTCTCTGGTGCTTTGAAGTCCTGCACTGGGGGCACATTTGGTGTCCCTGTGCATACCCCAGTTCAAACCGGCTCAGGGGCTTTCAGCCCCTGCTCTGGCACGAAACTGGACAAAGTGAAAGGGGTGTAGCCACCCCTCTGCCCTGACCCAGGCACCAAAGAAGCAATTGTCCGGTCTGCATCGCTGAAGCTCCCGCCGGACGCCGAAGTCTTTGCATCACCAGATGTGGATTTCCAGACTTCGCCGAGGCTGCCCTGAGTCCCCAGCAAAGCTGAGGCCCATAGCTGTCGTGGGTAACGTGGAACCATGACCCCTGGACACCGATCGCATTTGCAAGTGCATCCTCTTCTGGGTCTCCCACGAAGTCGTGCTTTGGCCTCCGAGTAGCCCCAGCCTCTAGCACCGACTGCACCGAAGATCACTGGCCTCCACTCCACGAGTGTCCCGTGAGCAAGCTCCACGTGCGTCGACTCGAGGCTCCTTTGCGGTCACTAGTCTTTTGGCTAGTAGGCCCTCCCGAAGGCCAATCTTCTTGTGCTTGGGCTCCCTGGTTGCTCCAGGCGTGCCCTGACTTACCCTTGCTGGGTGAGTCCCACAGACCTTGCTGGTCTGCAACATCGTCCTTCTTCCATTTCCTCGAGACTTGCCGTTGCCAAGACTTGTTGGGTCTAATCTGGTCGCCGACACCCCTGCAATCGACAGATGTCATGGGACAACTTGAATCCAGCTCCTGGTCATTGTTGACGCCTCCTGGATCTCGTGGCTGAAGAGTCAAGACGACCGTCAACCTACCTGAAGCACTCGACATCGGTGGGCATCTGCTCATCGCCTTCCTGGTCACTGGCTAGTGACCCAGACTCTGTCCCCTCTGCTTTCAGGTTCTTCAAATCTTCGATCCACCTTTGGATTCACCCGAACACTTTCGACTTGGCCGCCAGCAGCACTTTGCAGCAGATCGCCATTGAAAGCGACAACGAAACCCGACCCCGAAAGACACCTATGCACCCGGCTCCCCTGGGTGAGGTAACTCGAGTACTCCGGTGCTCCCGTGGGTATTGACACTAGAACAGCCAAGTTCTCAAAGGGTTTGCTCCAAGTCCTCCTCTAAGTGTCCCTTTTCTTTTAAATTCAAACCGCGACTTTCCCCAGAGAAGTTAACGGTGATTCGCGGCTGTGTTCATACACTGCACGCGTCCCCGTGGGTCCCCTGTGTCACTACCTTGGGTGGTTCCTTGTGGTCCAAGCACTTCTACAGGCTCTAGGCCCTGTGTCTAGCTCAGTCGTGGTTCTTATACCACTTTATTGGTATATGGTTTGGTACGCCCCTAGGGCTCAAACGTGTATTTGTGCTATTACTGTAGATAACTAACTTATAACTTATGTACTTCGAACTCTAGCCTCATAAAGAGACTAAAGGGGTGTGTTTAGCAATAAATACATATATTTTGAATATATACCTGGTGTGGTCCTCTTTCATTTGGTCACTCAAGAGATTATAGACTGGTAAAACAAGCTGCTTTACATTCCTTCAAGACTTAGCCTGAAGGCTGCTCTCCATAGCTACCACTAGGATAGCTTTCAATAAAGGTTGTCTTTAACCTATCTCCAATAAGGGGTTGTTTGGACTGGTGCAAGGTGCCCAATATAATTACTGGACAGCATATGCCAGGCCAACTTCTCACAGTCTCTTTCTGCACTCGTCTTCTCTCTTTCTGCACCTCTATTGCTTCTTTCTGCATTTCTCTTGCTTCTTTCTGCACCTCTCTTGCTTCTTTCTGCACCATTTTTCTCCTTTTTGCATCGCTCTTGCCTCTTTCTGCTTTTATCTTGCCATTTTCTGCACCTCTCTTGCCTCTTTCTGCACCTCACTTGCCTCTATCTGCACTTCTCTTGCTTCTTTCCACACCTCTGTTGCATCTTTCAGCAATTCTCTTGCCTCTTTCTGCACTTCTCTTGCTTGTTTCTGGACCTTTCGCGTCTTTCTGCACCTCTGTTGCCTCTTTCTGCACCTCACTTGCTTCTTTCTGCACCCCTCTTGCCTATTTTTGCACCCCTTTTTTCTCTTTCTGCACCTCTCTTGCATCTTTCTGCACCCCTGTTCCCTCTTTCTGCACCTTTCCTGCCTGTTTCTGTACCTCTCTTGCCTCTTTCTGCACATTTCTTGCCTGTTTTTGCACCTCTCTTGCATCTTTCTGCACCCCTGTTCCCTCTTTTTATACCTCACTAGCCTTTATTTGCTCCTTTGTTCCCTTTCTGCACCTTTCCTACTGTTTCTGCACCTCTCTTGCCTCTTTCTGTACCTCTGTTGCCTCTTTCTGCACCTCATGTGTTTCTTTCTGTACCCATCTTCTACCCTTTTTCTGCATCCCTCTTCCCTCTTTCTGTACCCTTCTTCCCTCTTTCTGCACCTCTCTTGCCACTGTCTGCACCCCTGTTCCCTCTTTCTGCTCCCCATTTTGCCTCTTTCTGCAACTCTCTTGCCTCTTTCTGCACCTTTCCTACCTGTTTCTGCTCCTCTCTTGCCTCTTTCTGTACCTCTGTTGCTTCTTTCTGTACTTCTCTTGCTCTTTCTGCACCCTTCACACCTCTTTCAGCACCTCTGTTGCTTCTTTATGCACTTTTCTTCCTTCTTTCTGCACCCCTCCTGCCTCTTTCTGTATTTGTCTTGCCTCTTTGTGTACCTCTCCTAATTATTTCTGTACATCTCTTGCCTCTATTTGCACCTCTGTTGGTTATTTCTGCACTGCTCTTGCTTCTTTCTGCACCTTTTTTGCAAATTTCTGCATCCTTCTTGCCTCTTTCTGTACCCCTCTTCCCTCTTTCTGCACCTCTCTTGCCTCTGTCTGCACACCTTTTCCCTATTTTGCACCCCTTTTGCCTGTTTCTGCAACTCTCTTGCCTCTTTCTGCAGTTCTCTTGCCTCCTTCTGCAGCTCACTTGCCTCTTTCTGCACTTCTATTGCCTATTTCTGCACCTCTGTTGCTTCTTTCTGCACCCTTGTTGTCTCTTTCTGCACCCATGTTGTCTCTTTCTGCACTCGTATTCTCTCTTTCTGCACCTCTCTTGCTTCTTTCTGCACTTCTCTTGCTTCTTTCTGCACCTCTCTTGCTTCTTTCTGCACCCTTCTTCCCTTTTTGCA
>CAWUFW010029969.1:0-18046 GCA_963921515.1 Calotriton arnoldi
AAGTAAAGCGTACCTGGAAAGTCAGTACCGGGTATACCGGTGTGTACATCTCTCTCCCTCTAGAAGGGTGGAATGCTACCCCCGCCGCCAGAACTGGCGGGGGGGGTAGTATTCCAAGATGTTTGACACCAAACACGACATGTTTCCGTGCAGCCATCCCAAAGTTAGCATTTAACACGAGGTTATAATGCGCATAAGAGTATATGGTCGGGCTGCACTACAAACAGCATCAGAGAAGGGTCTCCTAACGCTGCAGAGGGGCCCAGCTCATGCAGGGGCACCCTCTCACGTAGGAACCACGCACTCTGCCTTCAGGATTGATAAGGCCTGCCATAGGAGTGACTTATAGGTTTATATGTGTGTATGTATGTAGTGATATAGGTAGCCTATATCACAGTAAGGGTGCATGCACCACCTTACCCAGGCTGCAGTAGCAGACCTGTGGTGTCATTTTGGATGGCCTTCCAGGGGTGGCACAATACATGCTGCAGCCCCTGGTAGGCCTCTGAGGTACCTATGCCCTGGGTACATAGTATACCATATACTAGGGACTTATAAGGGCACTGCAGATTCCAATCAGAGATGTGCCTAAGGCACATGGAAACCATTTTAAAGAGGAAGCAGCTAGGCTGGGGTTCTGATTAGCAGGGCCCCAGCCAGACTAAGGTCGAAAAACAGTGAAGCATCAGCAAAAAGTGGGGGTACCCATGTGAAGCAGATCCTACTCTCCTACAAGGGATACAGGAAGAAGCAAGAGAGGTACAGAAAGAAGCAAGAGAAGTGCAGAATAAAGCAACAGGGGTGCAGAAAGAGGCAAGGTGGGTGCAGAAAGAGGAAGGAGAAATGCAGAAAGAAGCAACAGAGGTGCAGAAGGAGGCAAGAGAACTACAGAAAGTGGCAAGACAGTTGCAGAAACAGGCAAAAGAGGTGCAGAAAGAGGGAACAGGGGTGCAGACAGAGGCAAGCGAGGTGCAGAAAGATGGAAGAGGGGTGCAAAAAGAGGCAAGAGGGCTTCAGAAAGAAGCAACAGAGGTGCAGAAAGAGGCAAGAAGGTTGCAGAAAGAGGCAAAAGAAGTGCTGAAAGAAGCAACAGAGGTGTAGAAAGAGGAAAGAGAAGTGCAGAAAAAAGGAACAGAAATGCAGAAAGAGGCAAGAGAAGTGCAGAAAGAGGGAAGATGAGTGCAGAAGGAGACAACAGGGGTGCAGAAGGAAGCAAGAGAGTTGCAGAAAGAAAAAGAGAAGTGCAGAAAGAAGCAACAAAGGTGCAGAAAGAGGCAAGAGAAGTGCAGAAAGAGGCAAGAGAAGTGCAGAAAGATGCAAGAGAAGTACAGAAAGAGGCAAGAGAGGTGCAGAAAGAGGGAAAAGAGGTGTAGAAAGAGGGAAGAGGGTACAGAAAGAGTCAAAAGGGTGCAGAAACAAGCAAGAGAGGTACAGAAAGAAGCAAGAGAAGTGCAGAATAAAGCAACAGGGGTGCAGAAAGAGGGCAAGGGGTGCAGAAAGAGGCAAGAGAAATGCAGAAAGAAGCAACAGAGGTGCAGAAGGAGGCAAGAGAACTACAGAAAGAGGCAAGAGAGTTGCAGAAACAGGCAATAGAGGTACAGAAACAGGGAACAGGGGTGCAGACAGAGGCAAGAGATGTGCAGAAAGAATGAACAAAAATGCAGAAAGAGGCAAGAGAAGTGCAGAAATAAGCAACAGTGGTGCCGAAAGAGGCAACAGAAGTGCAGAAAGAGGCAAGAGAGGTGCACAAAGAGACAAGAGAGGTGCACAAAGAGACAAGAGAGGTGCAGAAAGAGGGAAGGCGAGTGCAGAAAGAGGCAACAGGGGTGCAGAAGGAGGCAAGAGAACTGCAGAAAGAGGCAAGGGAGTTAAAGAAACAGGTAAACAAGGTACAGAAAGAGGGAAGAGGGGTGCAGAAAGAGGGAAGCGGGGTGCAGAAAGAAGCAATAGAAGTGCAGAAAGAAGTAACAGGGGTGTAGGAAGAGGCAAGAGTAGTGCAGAAAGAAGCAACAGAGGTGCAGAAGGAGGCAAGATAACTGCAGAAAGAGGCATGGGAGGTGCAGAAACAGGTAAACAAGGTACAGAAAGAGGGAAGAGGGGTGCAGACGGAAGCAAGAGAGGTGCAGAAAGAGGGAAGAGGGGTGCAGAAAGAGGCAAGAGGGGTGCAGAAAGAAGGAACAGAAATGCAGAAAGAGGCAAGAGAAGTGCAGAAAGAAGCAACAGAAATGCAGAAAGAGGCAAGAGATGTGTAGAAAGAAGCAACAGAGGTGCAGAAAGAGGCAACAGAAGTGCAGAAGGAGGCAAGAGAGGTCAACAAAGAGACAAGAGAGGTGCAGAAAGAGGGACGATGAGTGCAGAAGGAGACAACAGGGGTGCAGAAGGAAGCAAGAGAGTTGCAGAAAGAAACAAGAGAAGTGCAGAAAGAAGCAACAAAGGTGCAGAAAGATGCAAGAGAAGTACAGAAAGAGGCAAGAGAGGTGCAGAAAGAGGGAAAAGAGGTGTAGAAAGAGGGAAGAGGGTACAGAAAGAGTCAAAAGGGGTGCAGAAAGAAGCAAGAGAGGTACAGAAAGAAGCAAGAGAAGTGCAGAATAAAGCAACAGGGGTGCAGAAAGAAGCAACAGAAATGCAGAAAGAGGCAAGAGATGTGTAGAAAGAAGCAACAGAGGTGCAGAAAGAGGCAACAGAAGTGCAGAAGGAGGCAAGAGAGGTCAACAAAGAGACAAGAGAGGTGCAGAAAGAGGGACGATGAGTGCAGAAGGAGACAACAGGGGTGCAGAAGGAAGCAAGAGAGGTGCAGAAAGAAACAAGAGAAGTGCAGAAAGAAGCAACAAAGGTGCACAAATATGCAAGAGAAGTACAGAAAGAGGCAAGAGAGGTGCAGAAAGAGGGAAAAGAGGTATAGAAAGAGGGAAGAGGGTACAGAAAGAGTCAAAAGGGATGTGAGAAGTTGGCCTGGCATATGCTGTCCACTAATTATAGTGGGCACCTTGCACCAGTCCAAACAACCCCTTATTGGAGATAGGTTAAAGACAACCTTTATTGAAAGCTATCCTAGTGGTAGCTATGGAGAGCAGCCTTCAGGCTAAGTCTTGAAGGAATGTAAAGCAGCTTGTTTTACCAGTCTATAATCTCTTGAGTGACCAAATGAAAGAGGACCACACCAGGTATATATTCAAAATATATGTATTTATTGCTAAACACACCCCTCTAGTCTCTTTATGAGGCTAGAGTTCGAAGTACATAAATTATAAGTTAGTTATCTACAGTAATAGCACAAATACACGTTTGAGCCCTAGGGGCGTACCAAACCATATACCAATAAAGTGGTGTAAGAACCACGACTGAGCTAGACACAGGGCCTAGAGCCTGTAGAAGTGCTTGGACCACAAGGAACCACCCAAGGTAGTGACACAGGGGACCCACGGGGGACGCGTGCAGTGTATGAACACAGCCGCGAATCGCCATTAACTTCTATGGGGAAAGTCGCGATTTGAATTTAAAAGAAAAGGGACACTTAGAGGAGGACTTGGAGCAAACCCTTTGAGAACTAGGCTGTTCTAGTGTCAATACCCACGGGAGCACCGGAGTACTCGAGTTACCTCACCCAGGGGAGCCGGGTGCATAGGTGTCTTTCGGGGTCGGGTTTCGTCGTCGCTTTCAATGGCGATCTGCTGCAACTGCTGCTGGCGGCCAAGTTGAAAGTGTTCGGGTGGATCCAAAGGTGGATCGAAGATCTGAAGAACCTGAAAGCAGAGGGGACAGAGTCTGGGTCACTAGCCAGTGACCAGGAAGGCGATGAGCAGATGCCCACCGATGTCGAGTGCTTCAGGTAGGTTGACATTCGTCTTGACTCTTCAGCCACGAGGTCCAGGAGGCGTCGACGATGACCAGGAGCTGGATTCGAGCTGTCCCACAAAGTCTGTCGATTGCAGGGGTGTCAGCGACCGGATTGGACCCAACAAGCCTTGGCAACGGTAAGACTTTTGGAAGTAGAAGAAGGACGATGTTGCAGACCAGCAAGGTTTGTGGGACTCACCCAGCGAGGATAAGTCAGGGCACACCTGGAGCAACCAGGGAGCCCAAGCAGAAGAAGATTGGCCTTCGGGAGGGCCTACTAGCCAACAGACTAGCGACCGCGAAGGAGCCTCGAGTCAATGCACGTGGAGCTGGCTCACAGGACACTGGTGGAGTGGAGGCCAGTGATCTTCCGTGCAGTTGGTGCTGGAGGCTGGGGCTACTCGGCGCCCAAAGCACGACTTCGTGGGAGACCCAAAAGAGGATGCACTTGCAAATGCGATCGGTGTCCAGGGGTCATGGTTCCACGTTACCCACGACAGCTACAGGCCTCAGCTTTGCTGGGGACTCAGGGCAGCCTCGGGGAAGTCTGGAAATCTACCTCTGGTGATGCAAAGACTTCGGCGTCCGGCAGGAGCTTCAGCGATGCAGACCGGACAATTGCTTGTTTGGTGCCTGCCAAGCAGGGGAGTCACTCCTTGACCCCAAGGGAGATTCTTCAGTCCTCTAATCTTAAAGTAGAGCGTCGAAGGTCCAGGATTCTGTGTCAGAGTTTCGTCCAGGTAAATCTAAAGTCCTAAGGACTGGGTTCCCCTACTTATACTAAGGTAGGGGGTTGGACATACTCTGTGGCCCCACCTATGGGAGGGTCAGGGCAGAGGGGTGGTTACACCCCTTTCCCTTTGTCCAGTTTCGTGCCAGAGCAGGGGCTGGAAGCCCCTGAGCCGGTTTGAACTGGGGTATGCACAGGGACACCAAATGTGCCCCCAGTGCAGGACTTCAAAGCACCAGAGAGTGCTCCGCCCAGCCCCAATACACACTATCCTGTCTGGGGAGGTGGTTACACCTCCCTGGGACAGGAAACCTATTGTCCAGGCCTCCCCTGCCGGAGTTTCAGTCAGCAGCAGGAGGCCAGACTCGTGTCTGTGGCAGCGGCATCCATTATGTGATGCCAGGGCTCTGGAAAGTCAGTACCGGGTATACCGGTGTGTACATGTCTCTCCCTCTAGAAGGGTGGAATGCTACCCCCGCCGCCAGAACTGGCGGGGGGTAGTATTCCAAGATATTTGACACCAAACACAACATGTTTCCGTGCAGCCATCCCAAAGTTAGCATTTAACGCGAGGTTATAATGCGCTTAAGAGTATATGGTCAGGCTGCACTACAAACAGCATCAGAGAAGGGTCTCCGAACGCTGCAGAGGGGCCCAGCTCATGCAGGGGCACCCTCTCACATAGGAACCACGCACTCTGCCTTCAGGATTGATAAGGCCTGCCATAGGAGTGACTTATAGGTTTATATGTGTGTATGTATGTAGTGATATAGGTAGCCTATATCACAGTAAGGAGTGCATGCACCACCTTACCCAGGCTGCAGTAGCAGACCTGTGGTGTCATTTTGGATGGCCTTCCAGGGGTGGCACAATACATGCTGCAGCCCCTGGTAGGCCTCTGAGGTACCTATGCCCTGGGTACATAGTATACCATATACTAGGGACTTATAAGGGCACTCCAGATTCCAATCAGAGATGTGCCTAAGGCACATGGAAACCATTTTAAAGAGGAAGCAGCTAGGCTGGGGTTCTGATTAGCAGGGCCCCAGCCAGACTAAGGTCTAAAAACAGTGAAGCATCAGTAAAAAGTGGGGGTACCCATGTGAAGCAGATCCTACTCTCCTACAAGGGATACAGAAAGAAGCAAGAGAGGTACAGAAAGAAGCAAGAGAAGTGCAGAATAAAGCAACAGGGGTGCAGAAAGAGGCAAGGTGGGTGCAGAAAGAGGAAGGAGAAATGCAGAAAGAAGCAACAGAGGTGCAGAAGGAGGCAAGAGGAAATACAGAAAGTGGCAAGACAGTTGCAGAAACAGGCAAAAGAGGTGCAGAAAGAGGGAACAGGGGTGCAGACAGAGGCAAGCGAGGTGCAGAAAGATGGAAGAGGGGTGCAAAAGAGGCAAGAGGGCTTCAGAAAGAAGCAACAGAGGTGCAGAAAGAGGCAAGAAGGTTGCAGAAAGAGGCAAAAGAAGTGCTGAAAGAAGCAACAGAGGTGTAGAAAGAGGAAAAAGAAGTGCAGAAAAAAGGAACAGAAATGCAGAAAGAGGCAAGAGAAGTGCAGAAAGAGGGAAGATGAGTGCAGAAGGAGACAACAGGGGTGCAGAAGGAAGCAAGAGAGTTGCAGAAAGAAAAAAGAGAAGTGCAGAAAGAAGCAACAAAGGTGCAGAAAGAGGCAAGAGAAGTGCAGAAAGAGGCAAGAGAAGTGCAGAAAGATGCAAGAGAAGTACAGAAAGAGGCAAGAGAGGTGCAGAAAGAGGGAAAAGAGGTGTAGAAAGAGGGAGGAGGGTACAGAAAGAGTCAAAAGGGGTGCAGAAACAAGCAAGAGAGGTACAGAAAGAAGCAAGAGAAGTGCAGAATAAAGCAACAGGGGTGCAGAAAGAGGGCAAGGCGGTGCAGAAAGAGGCAAGAGAAATGCAGAAAGAAGCAACAGAGGTGCAGAAGGAGGCAAGAGAACTACAGAAAGAGGCAAGAGAGTTGCAGAAACAGGCAATAGAGGTACAGAAACAGGGAACAGGGGTGCAGACAGAGGCAAGAGATGTGCAGAAAGAATGAACAAAAATGCAGAAAGAGGCAAGAGAAGTGCAGAAATAAGCAACAGTGGTGCCGAAAGAGGCAACAGAAGTGCAGAAAGAGGCAAGAGAGGTGCACAAAGAGACAAGAGAGGTGCACAAAGAGACAAGAGAGGTGCAGAAAGAGGGAAGGCGAGTGCAGAAAGAGGCAACAGGGGTGCAGAAGGAGGCAAGAGAACTGCAGAAAGAGGCAAGGGAGTTAAAGAAACAGGTAAACAAGGTACAGAAAGAGGGAAGAGGGGTGCAGAAAGAGGGAAGCGGGTGCAGAAAGAAGCAATAGAAGTGCAGAAAGAAGTAACAGGGGTGTAGGAAGAGGCAAGAGTAGTGCAGAAAGAAGCAACAGAGGTGCAGAAGGAGGCAAGATAACTGCAGAAAGAGGCATGGGAGGTGCAGAAACAGGTAAACAAGGTACAGAAAGAGGGAAGAGGGTGCAGACGGAAGCAAGAGAGGTGCAGAAAGAGGGAAGAGGGGTGCAGAAAGAGGCAAGAGGGGTGCAGAAAGAAGGAACAGAAATGCAGAAAGAGGCAAGAGAAGTGCAGAAAGAAGCAACAGAAATGCAGAAAGAGGCAAGAGATGTGTAGAAAGAAGCAACAGAGGTGCAGAAAGAGGCAACAGAAGTGCAGAAGGAGGCAAGAGAGGTCAACAAAGAGACAAGAGAGGTGCAGAAAGAGGGACGATGAGTGCAGAAGGAGACAACAGGGGTGCAGAAGGAAGCAAGAGAGTTGCAGAAAGAAACAAGAGAAGTGCAGAAAGAAGCAACAAAGGTGCAGAAAGATGCAAGAGAAGTACAGAAAGAGGCAAGAGAGGTGCAGAAAGAGGGAAAAGAGGTGTAGAAAGAGGGAAGAGGGTACAGAAAGAGTCAAAAGGGGTGGAGAAAGAAGCAAGAGAGGTACAGAAAGAAGCAAGAGAAGTGCAGAATAAAGCAACAGAGGTGCAGAAAGAAGCAACAGAAATGCAGAAAGAGGCAAGAGATGTGTAGAAAGAAGCAACAGAGGTGCAGAAAGAGGCAACAGAAGTGCAGAAGGAGGCAAGAGAGGTCAACAAAGAGACAAGAGAGGTGCAGAAAGAGGGACGATGAGTGCAGAAGGAGACAACAGGGGTGCAGAAGGAAGCAAGAGAGGTGCAGAAAGAAACAAGAGAAGTGCAGAAAGAAGCAACAAAGGTGCACAAATATGCAAGAGAAGTACAGAAAGAGGCAAGAGAGGTGCAGAAAGAGGGAAAAGAGGTATAGAAAGAGGGAAGAGGGTACAGAAAGAGTCAAAAGGGATGTGAGAAGTTGGTCTGGCATATGCTGTCCACTAATTATAGTGGGCACTTTGCACCAGTCCAAACAACACCTTATTGGAGATAGGTTAAAGACAACCTTTATTGAAAGCTATCCTAGTGGTAGCTATGGAGAGCAGCCTTCAGGCTAAGTCTTGAAGGAATGTAAAGCAGCTTGTTTTACCAGTCTATAATCTCTTGTGTGACCAAATGAAAGAGGACCACACCAGGTATATATTCAAAATATATGTATTTATTGCTAAACACACCCCTCTAGTCTCTTTATGAGGCTAGAGTTCGAAGTACATAAATTATAAGTTAGTTATCTACAGTAATAGCACAAATACACGTTTGAGCCCTAGGGGCGTACCAAACCATATACCAATAAAGTGGTGTAAGAACCACGACTGAGCTAGACACAGGGCCTAGAGCCTGTAGAAGTGCTTGGACCACAAGGAACCACCCAAGGTAGTGACACAGGGGACCCACGGGGGACGCGTGCAGTGTATGAACACAGCCGCGAATCGCCATTAACTTCTATGGGGAAAGTCGCGATTTGAATTTAAAAGAAAAGGGACACTTAGAGGAGGACTTGGAGCAAACCCTTTGAGAACTAGGCTGTTCTAGTGTCAATACCCACGGGAGCACCGGAGTACTCGAGTTACCTCACCCAGGGGAGCCGGGTGCATAGGTGTCTTTCGGGGTCGGGTTTCGTCGTCGCTTTCAATGGCGATCTGCTGCAAGTGCTGCTGGCGGCCAAGTTGAAAGTGTTCGGGTGGATCCAAAGGTGGATCGAAGATCTGAAGAACCTGAAAGCAGAGGGGACAGAGTCTGGGTCACTAGCCAGTGACCAGGAAGGCGATGAGCAGATGCCCACCGATGTCGAGTGCTTCAGGTAGGTTGACATTCGTCTTGACTCTTCAGCCATGAGGTCCAGGAGGCGTCGACGATGACCAGGAGCTGGATTCGAGCTGTCCCACGAAGTCTGTCGATTGCAGGGGTGTCGGCGACCGGATTGGACCCAACAAGCCTTGGCAACGGTAAGACTTGTGGAAATAAAAGAAGGACGATGTTGCAGACCAGCAAGGTTTGTGGGACTCACCCAGCGAGGATAAGTCAGGGCACACCTGGAGCAACCAGGGAGCCCAAGCAGAAGAAGATTGGCCTTTGGGAGGGCCTACTAGCCAACAGACTAGCAACCGCGAAGGAGCCTCAAGTCAATGCACGTGGAGCTGGCTCACAGGACACTCGTGGAGTGGAGGCCAGTGATCTTTGGTGCAGTTGGTGCTGGAGGCTGGAGCTACTCGGTGCCCAAAGCACGACTTTGTGGGAGACCCAAAAGAGGATGCACTTGCAAATGCGATCGGTGTCCAGGGGTCATGGTTCCACGTTACCCACGACAGCTACAGGCCTCAGCTTTGCTGGGGACTCAGGGCAGCCTCGGGGAAGTCTGAAAATCTACCTCTGGTGATGCAAAGACTTCGGCGTCCGGCAGGAGCTTCAGCGATGCAGACCGGACAATTGCTTCTTTGGTGCCTGCCAAGCAGGGGAGTCACTCCTTGACCCCAAGGGAGATTCTTCAGTCCTCTAATCTTAAAGTAGAGCGTCGAAGGTCCAGGATTCTGTGTCAGAGTTTCGTCCAGGTAAATCTAAAGTCCTAAGGACTGGGTTCCCCTACTTATACTAAGGTAGGGGGTTGGACATACTCTGTGGCCCCACCTATGGGAGGGTCAGGGCAGAGGGGTGGTTACACCCCTTTCCCTTTGTCCAGCTGGAAGCCCCTGAGCCGGTTTGAACTGGGGTATGCACAGGGACACCAAATGTGCCCCCAGTGCAGGACTTCAAAGCACCAGAGAGTGCTCCCGCCCAGCCCCAATACACACTATCCTGTCTGGGGAGGTGGTTACACCTCCCTGGGACAGGAAACCTATTGTCCAGGCCTCCCCTGCCAGAGTTTCGGTCAGCAGCAGGAGGCCAGACTCGTGTCTGTGGCAGCGGCATCCATTTTGTGATGCCAGGGCTCTGGAAAGTCAGTATCGGGTATACCGGTGTGTACATGTCTCTCCCTCTAGAAGGGTGGAATGCTACCCCCGCCGCCAGAACTGGCGGGGGGTAGTATTCCAAGATGTTTGACACCAAACACGACATGTTTCCGTGCAGCCATCCCAAAGTTAGCATTTAACGCGAGGTTATAATGCGCTTAAGAGTATATGGTCAGGCTGCACTACAAACAGCATCAGAGAAGGGTCTCCGAATGCTGCAGAGGGGCCCAGCTCATGCAGGGGCACCCTCTCACATAGGAACCACGCACTCTGCCTTCAGGATTGATAAGGCCTGCCAATGGAGTGACTTATAGGTTTATATGTGTGTATGTATGTAGTGATATAGGTAGCCTATATCACAGTAAGGGGTGCATGCACCACCTTACCCAGGCAGCAGTAGCAGACCTGTGGTGTCATTTTGGATGGCCTTCCAGGGGTGGCACAATACATGCTGCAGCCCCTGGTAGGCCTCTGAGGTACCTATGCCCTGGGTACATAGTATACCATATACTAGGGACTTATAAGGGCACTCCAGATTCCAATCAGAGATGTGCCTAAGGCACATGGAAACCATTTTAAAGAGGAAGCAGCTAGGCTGGGGTTCTGATTAGCAGGGCCCCAGCCAGACTAAGGTCGAAAAACAGTGAAGCATCAGCAAAAAGTGGGGGTACCCATGTGAAGCAGATCCTACTCTCCTACACAACCCCCCAAACGTAGGGACATTAAACTAACCTTGCCCAGTTAAGTCTTCATGTTCTAAGTGGAAGTACCTAGAGAGTCCATCTGCATTGGCATGGTTACTCCCAGGTCTATGTTCCACTGTGAAGTCCATCCCCTGTAGGGAAATGGACCACCTAAGCAGTTTGGGGTTTTCACGCTTCATTTGTTTTAGCCATAAGAGGGGCTTATGGTCTGTTTGAACAAGGAAGTGAGTACCAAACAAGTATGGCCTCAACTTCTTCAGAGCCCAGACCACAGCAAAGGCCTCCCTCTCAATGGCTGACCAACGTTTCTCTCTAGGGGTCAGCCTTCTGCTAATAAAAGCTACTGGCTGATCCTGACCTTCATCATTCAATTGTGACAGTACAGCCCCTACCCCCAATTCAGAAGCATCTGTTTGGACAATGAACTTCTTGGAGTAATCAGGACTTTGTAGAATGGGAGCAGTGCACATGGCCTGCTTTAGGTCATCAAATGCCTTTTGACAGCTAACTGTCCACTGAACCTTTTTGGGCATTTTCTTGGAAGTTAAGTCATTCAGGGGTGTCACTATTGATCCATACCCCTTGACAAATCTCCTATAGTACCCAGTCAGGCCTAAGAAGGCTCTCACCTGAGTCTGGGTAGTTGGAGCAGTCCATTCCATGATGGTCTGGATCTTGCTCTGCAGTGGTTGAACCTGGCCTCCACCCACAAGGTGGCCCAGGTACACAACCTGACTCTGCCCTATCTGGCACTTGGTGGCCTTGATAGTCAGGCCTGCTTTCTGCAGGGCCTGCAAAACATTTCTGAGGTGGACCAGGTGATCCTCCCAGGTGGAGCTAAAGACAGCAATATCATCTAGATATGCTGCACTATAGGCTTCAGACCTGTAAGGACTGTATTCACCAACCTCTGAAAAGTGGCAGGTGCATTCTTCAGACCAAAGGGCATCACCACAAATTGATAATGCCCACTAGGGGTTGATAATGCTGTCTTTGGCTTTGCATCATCAGCTAGTCTGATCTGCCAGTAGCCAGCTGTCAGGTCAAATGTGCTTAGATACTTGGCTGAGGCCAAAGTGTCTATTAGCTCATCTGCCCTTGGTATTGGATGGGCATCAGTCCTAGTGACTGCATTGAGACCCCTGTAGTCCACACAAAACCTCGTCTCTCTTTTCCCACGATTGGTGTGAGGTTTTGGCACAAGAACCACTGGACTAGCCCAAGGGCTATCTGAGGGTTCAATAACTCCCAAATCCAACATCTTCTGGACTTCTGTCCTGATACAGTCCCTGACATGGTCAGGTTGCCTATAAATCTTATTTTTAATAGGCAGACTGTCCCCAGTGTCCACTTCATGAGTGCACCAGGTAGTCTGACTGGGTGTCAGTGAGAATATGTGTCTGAACTGATTGAGCACCTGTCTGCAATCAGTCTGCTGCTGGGTAGTGAGGCTGCCTGCCAAGGCTACACCGTCCACTGACCCATCATCAGGGTTCTGTGAGAGCAGGTCAGGGAGTGGGTCACTCTCTTCCTCCTGTCCCTCATCAGTAGCCATGAGCAAGCCCATGTCTGCCCTGTCCACATATGGTTTTAACCTGTTGACATGGAGAACCCTGTGGGGACTCCTGGGTGTTCCTAGGTCCACCAAATAGGTAACCTCACCCTTCTGTTCAACAATGGTATGGGGTCCAATCCATTTGTCTTGGAGAGCTGCTGGGGCCACTGGCTCCAACACTCACACCTTCTGTCCTGGCTGGTAAACAGTCAGTACAGCCTTTTAGTCATGCCAGGCTTTTTGAAGTTCCTGGCTAGCCTCAAGGTTTTTAGTTGCCTTTTTCATATACTCAGCCATCCGGGAGCGGAGACCAAGTACATAGTCCACTATGTCTTGCTTTGGGGGCTTGAGAGGTAACTCCCATCCTTCCTTCACCAAGCACAATGGACCCCTGACAGGGTGACCAAACAAAAGTTCAAAAGGGCTGTAGCCAATCCCTTTTGAGGCACCTCCCTGTATGCAAATAAAAGGCAGGGCAAGAGTATGTCCCATCTTCGCCTAAGCTTTTCTGGGAGCCCTTTAATCATGCCCTTCAAGGTTTTGTTGAATCTCTCAACTAAACCGTTGCATTGTGGGTGATAGGGTGTGGTGAACTTGTAAGTCACTCCACACTCCTTCCACATTGCTTTCAAGTATCCAGACATAAAGTTAGCACCCCTGTCTGATACAACCTCCTTAGGGAAGCCCACTCTTGAGAAAATCCCCAGGAGGGCTCTTGCCACCACAGGTGCTGTAGTGGTCCTAAGGGGAAGAGCCTCTGGGTACCTGGTGGCATGATCCACTACCACCAGGATAAACCTGTGCCCAGATGCTGTTTGGGGATCCATGGGACCAACAATGTCAATCCCCACCCTTTCAAAGGGAACCCCCACCACAGGTAATGGTATCAGGGGGGCCTTTGTAGTGCCACCTGCCTTGCCACTGGCCTGGCAGGTTACACAGGAGCGACAAAACTCCTTGGTGTCTTCAGACATGTGGGGCCAGTGAAAGTGAGGGACAATTCTGTCCCAAGTCTTGTTCTGGCCCAGGTGACCTGCTAAGGGGATGTCATGGGCTAGGGTCAATAGGAAGCCCCTGAACTTCAGAGGTATAACCAACCTCCTGGTGGCACCAGGCTTGGGGTCTCTACACTCTGAGTACAAGAGTCCATCATCCCAATACACTGTATGGGGACCACTAGCTTTCCCAGCAGCCTCAGCAGCAGCTTGCTGTCTGAGGGGTTCAAGAGAGGGGCAGCTCTGCTGCTCCTGGCTCAGATCTGCCCTGGAAGGGCCCCCTGTCCCCAAGAACTCAACCTGGTCAGGTTCAAGCTCCTCTGGGACAGTTCCTTCCTCAGTGTGAGAAGTTGTCCTGGTATATGCTGTCCACTATTTATAGTGGGCACCTTGCACCAGTCCAAACAACCCCTTATTGGAGATAGGTTAAAGACAACCTTTATTGAAAGCTATCCTAGTGGTAGCTATGGAGAGCAGCCTTCAGGCTAAGTCTTGAAGGAATGTAAAGCAGCTTGTTTTACCAGTCTATAATCTCTTGAGTGACCAAATGAAAGAGGACCACACCAGGTATATATTCAAAATATATGTATTTATTGCTAAACACACCCCTCTAGTCTCTTTATGAGGCTAGAGTTTGAAGTACATAAGTTATAAGTTAGTTATCAACAGTAATAGCACAAATACACGTTTGAGCCCTAGGGCGTACCAAACCATATACCAATAAAGTGGTATAAGAACCACGACTGAGCTAGACACAGGGCCTAGAGCCTGTAGAAGTGCTTGGACCACAAGGAACCACCCAAGGTAGTGACACAGGGGACCCACGGGGGACGCGTGCAGTGTAAGAACACAGCCGCGAATCGCCATTGACTTCTATGGGGAAAGTTGCGGTTGGAATTTTAAAGAAAAGGGACACTTAGAGGAGGACTTGGAGCAAACCCCTTTAGAACTGGGTTGTTCTAGAGTCTATACCCACGGGAGCACCGGAGTACTCGAGTTACCTCACCCAGGGAAGCCGGGTGCATAGGTGTCTTTCGGGGTCGGGTTTCGTCGTCGTTTTCAATGGCGATCTGCTGCAAAGTGCTGCTGGCGGCCAAGTCGAAAGTGTTCGGGTGGATCCAAAGGAGGATCGAAGATCTGAAGAACCTGAAAGCAGAGGGGACAGAGTCTGGGTCACTAGCCAGTGACCAGGAGGGAGATGAGCGGATGCCCACCGATGTTGAGTGCTTCAGGTAGGTTGACAGTTGTCTTGACTCTTCAGCCACGAGGTCCAGGAGGCGTCGACGATGACCAGGAGCTGGATTCAAGCTGCCCCACAACGTTTGTCGATTGCAAGGGTGTCGGCGACCGGATTGGACCCAACAAGCCTTGGCAACGGCAAGTCTTGTGGAAATAGAAGAAGGACAGTGGTGCAAACCAGCAAGGTCTTAGGGACTCACCCAGGGAGGGTAAGTCAGGGCACGCCTGGAGCAACCAGGGAGCCCAAGCAGAAGAAGATTGGCCTTCCGGAGGGCCTACTAGCCAATGGACTAGCGACCGCAAAGGAGCCTCGAGTGGACGCACTTGGAGCTGGCTCACAGGACACTCGTGGAGTGGAGGCCAGTGATCTTTGGTGTAGTCGGTGCTTGAGGCTGGGGCTATTGGGAGCCCAAAGTACAATTTCGTGGCAGACCCAGAAGAGGATGCACTTACAAAAGTACACGGTGTCCAGGGGTCACGGTTCCACATTACCCACGATAGCCACGGGCCTCAGCTTTGCTGGGGACTCAGGGTAGCCTCGGCGAAGTTTGGAAATCTACCTCTGGTGATGCAAAGACTTCGGCGTCCAGTGGGAGCTTCAGCGATGCAGACCAGACAATTGCTTTGTTGGTGCCTGCCAAGCAGGGGAGTCACTCCTTGACCCCAAGGGAGATTCTTCAGTCCTCTAATCTTGAAGTAGAGCGTCGAAGGTCCAGGATTCTGTGTCAGAGTTTCTTCCAGGTAAATCTAAAGTCCTAAGGACTGGGGTCCCATACTTATACCAAGTTAGGGGGTTGGACATACTCTGGGGACCCACCTATGGGAGGGTCAGGGCAGAGGGGTGGTTACACCCCTTTGCCTTTGTCCAGTTTTGCGCCAGAGCAGGGGCTGGAAGCCCCTGAGCCGGTTTGAACTGGGGTATGCACAGGGACACCGATTGTGCCCCCAGTGCAGGACTTCAAAGAGAGAGTGCTCCCGCCCAGCCCCAATACACACTATCCTGTCTGGGGAGGTGGTTACACCTCCCTGGGACAGGAAACCTATTGTCCAGGCCTCCCCTGCCGGAGTTTCAGTCAGCAGCAGGAGGCCAGACTCGTGTCTGTGGCAGCAGCATCCATTTTGTGATGCCAGGGCTTGGAAAGAAGTTACCGGGCAGGCCGGTGTGTACATGTCTCTCCCTCTAGAAGGGTGGAATGCTACCCCTCCACCAGAACTGGCGGGGGGGTAGTATTCCAAGATGTTTGACACCAAACACGACATGTTTCCGTGCAGCCATCCCAAAGTTAGCATTTAACGCGAGGTTATAATGCGCTTAAGAGTATATGGTCAGGCTGCACTACAAACAGCATCAGAGAAGGGTCTCCGAACGCTGCAGAGGGCTCTGCTCATGCAGGGGCACCCTCTCACATAGGAACCAAGCACTCTGCCTTCAGGATTGATAAGGCCTGCCATTGGAGTGACTTATAGGTTTATATGTGTGTATCTATGTAGTGATATAGGTAGCCTATATCACAGTAAAGGGTGCATGCACCACCTTACCCAGGCTGCAGTAGCAGACCTGTGGTGTCATTTTGGATGGCCTTCCAGGGGTGGCACAATACATGCTGCAGCCCCTGGTAGGCCTCTGAGGTACCTATGCCCTGGGTACATAGTATACCATATACTAGGGACTTATAAGGGCACTCCAGATTCCAATCAGAGATGTGCCTAAGGCACATTGAAACCATTTTATAGAGGAAGCAGATAGACTGGGGCCCTGAATAGCAGGATCCCAGTCCAACTAAGTCATAAACCAGCAAAACACCAGGAAAAAAGTGGGGGCAACCATATAGTCAGATTCCACCTTCCTACATAACCCCCCAAACGAAAGGAGATAAGGCTAACCTTGGCCAGTTGAGCCTTTATTGACTAAGTGGCCATATAGGGAAGCACCTGCACTAGCATGGTTGCCCCCTGCCTTATGGTCCACTAAGCAATCCCTCACCCTAAGGGTATGAGAGGGTCTCCACCATGGGGAATTACTACCTGTGGTGTGCTTTGGTAAAGTACAAGGCTGGTGAGGTGTCTGAGAAGGGAAGTGAGGCCCTAGGAAGGTTGGTCTCAGCTTCCTCAGATCACTGGTCACCATGTATGCCTGTCTTTCCATGACTGAGTTGCACTTTGCTCTAAGGGTCAACCTTTGGCTGCCTACAGCTGGGGGTTGGGTCCCTTTGGATGGACCACTGGAGGGACATGGCAGGTTTGGAACCTTTTGGTCCCAGGTTTGCACTTGACTAACAGAGTCCTTCTGGGGGAGGTCCCTACACAAAGGTATGGGGGATCCCTCAGTGGGTTGAGGAATTTTCACCTGGCTAGGGCTACTAGACTGGGTGCCCCTAATCTGCTGATGGGGGGTTCCTCTGGGCAGGGGGCCCTGGGGGTCCACTGACCTCCCTGACCTCTGCAGCCCTGGGCTGACTGATGCAGGGTAGAGAGGGGCAGGTTACCTGCTCCAGACTGGGTACCACCTTGGAAGGGTCCTCTGCCATCAGGGGTGGGGCCAGGCCAGGCCTGACTACCTCTGGGGCAGTTCCTTCACTAGGGGTAGGGTCAGTTCCCTGAGGAGGCTGACCCTTACCTACTGTCTGGAGGGAAGAAGACTTTTCTTCAACCCTTGTGCTCTCTTTTGGGGAGAGTGGGCCATTCTTCCAGGCTCCATCTCTCCAAAATTTCCTGGGCTTGGGCTGTGGCCATCACAGCCCCACTAACCTTTACAGGGACGCCCAGCATTCTCAGATGGGTTTGGTGTTCAACTTCAGCCCAGGCTGAAATTTCCAGATCATTGCCCATCAGGCAATCTACAGGCAAGGTTGGGGACACTGCCACACTTTTTGGGCCTGTGACCCCTTCCCAGCTGAGATTGACTATGGCCATGGGGTGATCTGTTCTGACACCATCAATGTTGGTTACCTGGTATTTAAACTCAGGTAAAAGCTGGTGAGGGGGACTAGTTTCCCTGCCACCATGGTGACACTAGCCCCTGTGTCCCTAAATGCCACAGCTTTCTGACCATTAATTATTGGCTCCAGTCTGTACCTGCCCAATGCATTGGGACCCATGGTAAAGGTGGCAAATCCTATATCACCATCAGAGTCAGAGGAGTCTGTTGAGGGGGTCCTGTCTAAACTAGGGCCCACCTCTGTTCCTCTTGCAAAAGCACCTAACTTTTTGGGTGCACTACTTCCAACTGGAGGATTACTACTGGTAGTACCAGGAGGGGTGGTAGTAGTCGTTGGAGGAACATTTTCTTTATTGCCAATCCTGGGGCAACTGGGATCAGTTTTCCAGTGTCCAGGCTTTTTACAGACATGGCAATATGGTTTCTTTTCAGGAGAGGAAGGAGTTTGGGACCCACCCCTAGAAGAGGACTTTTGGGGCCCTGTAGTGGTTTTATCCTTAGATTTATCCCCACCTTTCTCTTGGGACTTGGTAGAATCTTTCTTCTGGTCACCACCCTGATTCTTAGTCTTTACTCTGGTTCTGACCCATTTGTCTGCCTTCTTTCCCAATTCTTGGGGAGAGGTCAGATCAGAGTCCACCAGGTACTGGTGTAAGGCTGCAACTGAACGAAGTAATA
>CAWUFW010029970.1:0-18045 GCA_963921515.1 Calotriton arnoldi
AGAAGTTGGCCTGGCATATGCTGTCCACTAATTATAGTGGGCACCTTGCACCAGTCCAAATCGACTCTTATGGTAGATAGGTTAAAGACAACCTTATTGAAAGCTATCCTAGTGGTAGCTATGGAGAGCAGCCTTCAGGCTAAGTCTTGAAGGAATGTAAAGCAGCTTGTTTTACCAGTCTATAATCTCTTGAGTGACCAAATGAAAGAGCACCACACCAGGTATATATTCAAAATATATGTATTTATTGCTAAACACACCCCTCTAGTCTCTTTATGAGGCTAGAGTTCGAAGTACATAAGTTATAAGATCTTAAATCACAGTAATAGCACAAATACACGTTTGGGCCCTAGGGGCGTACCAAACCATATACCAATAAAGTGGTATGCGAACCACGACTGAACTAGACACTAGGCCTAGAGCCTCTAGAAGTGCTTGGACCACAAGGAACCACCCAAGGTAGTGACACAGGGGACCCACGGGAGACGCGTGCAGTGTAAATACACAACCGCGATACGCCGTTAACTTCTATGGAGAAAGTCGGGATCGGGAAAATAGAGGAAAGGGACACTTAGAAGAGGACTAGGACAAAACCCTTTGAGATCTAGGACTTTGAAGAGTCTCTACCCACGGGAGCACCGGAGTACTCGTGTTACCTCACCCAGGGAAGCCGGGTGCATAGGTGCCTTTCGGGGTCGGGTTTCGTCGTCGATTCGAATGGCGATCTGCTGCAAAGTGCTGCTGGCGGCCAAGAGAAAAGTGTCCGGGTGGATCCAAGAGTGGATCGGAGTTCTGGTGAACCTGAAAGCAGAGGGGACAGAGTCTGGGTCACTAGCCAGTGACCAGGAAGGCGATGGACAGATGCCCACCGATGTCGAGTGCTTCAGGTGCGTTGACGGTCGTCTTGACTCTTCAGCCACGAGGTCCGGGAGGCGTTGTCGGTGACCAGGAGCAGGATTCGGGCTGGTGCTCGATGTCTGTCGAGTGCTGAGGTGTCGGCGACCGGATTGGACCCAACAAGCCTTGGCAACGGCAAGTCTCGAGTAAGATGTAGATCGTCGATGGTGCAGACCAGCAAGGTCTGTGGAACTCACCCAGCGAGGGTAAGTGAGGGCAGGCCTGGAGCAACCAGGATGCCAAGTAAGGAAAAGATTGGCCTTCGTTAAGGGCTACTAGCCAACGGGCTAGCGACCGCGAAGGAGCCTCGTGACGCCGCACGTGGAGCTGGCTTACAGGACACTCGTGGAGTGGGGGCCAGTGATCTTCGGTGCAGGTGGTGCTGGAGGCTAGGGCTACTCGGAGCCCAAAGCACGACTTCTTGGGAGACCCAGAAGATGGTGCACTTGCAAATGTGCTCGGTGTCCAGGGGTCACGGTCTCAAGTCACCCACGATAGCCACGGGCCTCAGCTTTGCTGGGGACTCAGGGTAGCCTCGGGGAAGTCTGAGAATCCACCTCTGGTGATGCGAATGACTTCGGCGTCCGACGGGAGCTTCAGTAATGCGAACCGGACAGATGCTTCTTTGGTGCCTGCCAAGCAGGGGAGTCACTCCTTGACCCCAAGGGAGATTCTTCAGTCCTCTAATCTTGTCGTAGAGCGTCGAAGGTCCAGGATTCAGTGTCAGAGTTTCGTCCAGGTATAATCTAAAGTCCTAAGGACTGGGTTCCTACCTTTATTCTAAAAATAGGGGTTGGACTACTCTGTGGCCCCACCTATGGGTGGGTCAGGGCAGAGGGGTGGCTACACCCTTTCCCTTTGTCCAGTTCGCGCCAAAGCAGGGGCTGCAAGCCCCTGATCCGGTTTGAACTGGGGTATGCACAGGGACACCAAATGTGCCCCCAGTGCAGGACTTCAAAGCACCCGAAAGTGCTCCCGCCCAGCCCTAATACACATTATCCTGTCTGGGGAGGTGGTCACACCTCCCTGGGACAGGAAACCTATTGTCCAGGCCTCCCCTGCCGGAGTTTCGTCCAGCAGCAGGAGGCCAGACTCGTGTCTGTGGCAGCAGCATCCATTTTGTGATGCCAGGGCTCTGGAGAGAAGTTACCGGGCTCAGTCAGGGTTAACATGTCTTTCCCTCTAGAAGGGTGGAATGCTACCCCCGCCGCCAGGATTGGCGGTGGGGGTAGTATTCCAAGATGTTTGACACCAAACACGACATGTTTAGGTGCAGCCATTCCAAAGTTAGCATTTTACCGCGAGGATATAATGCGCTTAAGAGTATATGGTCAGGCTGCACTACAAACAGCATCAGAGATGGTCTCCGAACGCTGCAGAGGGGCCCTGCTCATGCAGGGGCACCCTCTCACATAGGAACCACGCACTCTGCCTTTAGGATTGATAAGGCCTGCCTTAGGAGTGACTTATAGGTTTATATGTGTGTATGTATTTCGTGATATAGGTAACCTATATCACAGTAAGGGGTGCATGCACCACCTTACCCAGGCTGCAGTAGCAGACCTGTGGTGTCAGTTTGGATGGCCTTCCAGGGGTGGCATAATACATGCTGCAGCCCCTGGCAGGCCTCTGAGGTACCTATGCCCTTGGTACATAGTATACCATATACTAGGGACTTATAAGGGCACTCCAGATCCCAATCAGTGATGTGCCTAAGGCACATGGAAACCATTTTAGAGAGGAAGCAGCTAGGCTGGGGTTCTGATTAGCAGGGCCCCAGCCAGACTAATGTCGAAAAACAGTGAAGCATCAGCAAAAAGTGGGGGTACCCATGTGAAGCAGATCCTACTCTCCTACACAACCCCCCCCAAACGTAGGGACATTAAACTAACCTTGCCCAGTTAAGTCTTCATGTTCTAAGTGGAAATACCTAGAGAGTCCATCTGCATTCGCATGGTTACTCCCAGGCCTATGTTCCACTGTAAAGTCCATCCCCTGTAGGGAAATGGACCACCTAAGCAGTTTGGGGTTTTCACCCTTCATTTGTTTTAGCCATAAGAGGGGCTTATGGTCTGTCTGAACCAGGAAGTGTGTACCAAACAAGTATGGCCTCAACTTCTTCAGAGCCCAGACCACAGCAAAGGCCTCCCTCTCTATGGCTGACCAACGTTTCTCTCTAGGGGTCAGCCTTCTGCTAATAAAAGCTACTGGCTGATCCTGACCTTCTTCATTCAATTGTGACAGTACAGCCCCTACCCCCAATTCAGATGCATCTGTTTGAACAATGAACTTCTTGGAGTAATCAGGACTCTGCAGAATTGGAGCAGTGCACATGGCCTGCTTGAGGTCATCAAATGCCTTTTGACAGCTAACTGTCCACTGAACCTTTTTGGGCATTTTCTTAGAAGTTAAGTCATTCAAGGGTGTCACTATTGATCCATACCCCTTGACAAATCTCCTATAGTACCCAGTCAGGCCTAAGAAGGCTCTCACCTGAGTCTGGGTAGTGGGAGCAGTCCAGTCCATGATGGTCTGGATCTTGCTCTGCAAAGGTTGAACCTGGCCTCCACCCACAAGGTGGCCCAGGTACACAACCTGACTCTGCCCTATCTGGCACTTAGTGGCCTTGATAGTCAGGCCTGCCTTTTGCAGGGCCTGTAAAACATTCCTGAGGTGGACCAGGTGATCCTCCCAGGTGGAGCTAAAGACAGCAATATCATCTAGATAAGCTGCACTATAGGCTTCCAGTCCTGTGAGAACTGTGTTCACCAACCTCTGGAAAGTGGCAGGTGCATTCTTCAGACCAAAGGGCATTACCACAAATTGATAATGCCCACTAGGGGTTGAGAATGCTGTCTTGGGCTTTGCAGTATCAGCTAGTCTGATCTGCCAGTAGCCAGCTGTTAGGTCAAATGTGCTGAGATATTTGGCAGAGGCCAAAGTATCTATGAGCTCATCTGCCCTGGGTATTGGATGGGCATCAGTCCTAGTGACTGCATTGAGACCCCTGTAGTCTACACAAAACCTCATCTCTCTTTTTCCACCACTGGTGTGAGGTTTCGGTACTAGGACTACTGGACTAGCCCAAGGGCTATCTGAGGGCTCAATTACTCCCAATTCCAACATTTTCTGGACTTCAGTCCTGATACAGTCCCTGACATGGTCAGGTTGCCTATAAATCTTGTTTTTAATAGGCAGACTGTCCCCAGTGTCCACTTCATGAGTGCACCAGGTGGTCTGACTGGGTGTCAGTGAAAACATATGTCGAAACTGATTGAGGACTTGCCTGCAATCAGTTTGTTGCTGGGTAGTGAGGCTGCCTGCCAAGGCTACACCATCAACTGACCCATCGTCAGGGTTCTGTGAGAGCAGGTCAGGGAGTGGGTCACTCTCTTCCTCCTGCCCTTCATCAGTAGCCATGAGCAAGCCCATGTCTGCCCTGTCCACATATGGTTTTAACCTGTTGACATGGAGAACCCTGTGGGGACTCCTGGGTGTTCCTAGGTCTACTAAATAAGTGACCTCACCCTTCTGCTCAACAATAGTGTGGGGTCCACTCCATTTGTCTTGGAGAGCTGCTGGGGCCACTGGCTCCAACACCCACACCTTCTGTCCTGGCTGGTAAACAGTCAGAACAGCCTTTTGGTCATGCCAGGCCTTCTGAAGTTCCTGGCTAGCCTCAAGGTTTTTGGTTGCCTTTTTCATGTACTCAGCCATCCTGGAGCGGAGACCAAGTACATAGTCCACTATATCTTGCTTTGGGGGCTTGAGAGGTAACTCCCATCCTTCCTTCACCAAGCACAGTGGACCCCTCACAGGGTGGCCAAACAGAAGTTCAAAAGGGCTGTAACCAACCCCCTTCTGAGGCACCTCCCTATATGCGAATAAAAGGCAGGGCAAGAGTATGTCCCATCTACGCCTAAGCTTTTCTGGGAGCCCTTTAATCATGCCCTTCAAGGTTTTGTTGAATCTCTCAACTAAACCATTGCATTGTGGGTGATAGGGTGTGGTGAACTTATAAGTCACTCCACACTCCTTCCACATTGCTTTCAAGTACCCAGACATGAAGTTAGCACCCCTGTCTGATACTACCTCCTTAGGAAAGCCCACTCTTGAGAAGATTCCCAGGAGGGCCCTTGCCACCACAGGTGCTGTAGTGGTCCTGAGGGGAATAGCTTCTGGGTACCTGGTGGCATGATCCACTACCACCAGGATAAACCTGTGCCCAGAGGCTGTTTGGGGATCCATGGGACCAACAATGTCAATCCCTACCCTCTCAAAGGGCACCCCCACCACAGGTAGTGGTATCAGGGGGGCCTTTGTAGTGCCACCTGCTTTGCCACTGGCTTGGCAGGTTACACAGGAGCGACAAAACTCCTTACTGTCTTCAGACATGTGGGGCCAGTGAAAGTGAGGGACAATTCTGTCCCAAGTCTTGTTCTGGCCCAGGTGTCCTGCTAAGGGAATATCATGGGCTAGGGTCAATAGGAAGCCCCTGAACTTCAAAGGTATTACCAACCTCCTGGTAGCACCAGGTTTGGGGTCTCTACTCTCTGAGTACAGGAGTCCATCATCCCAATACACTGTATGGGGACCACTAGCTTTCCCAGCAGCCTCAGCAGCAGCTTGCTGTCTGAGGGGTTCAAGGGAGGGGCAGCTCTGCTGCTCCTGGCTCAGATCTGCCCTAGAAGGTCCCCCTGTCCCCAAGAACTCAACCTGGTCAGGTTCAAGTTCCTCTGGGACAGTTCCTTCTTCAGGGCTGAGATCATCCCCCTCAAGGGACTGATCTTCCTCCTGAGCCAAGGGGAAGGCACTGCCTTAACCCTACTACTCCTCCTCTTGGAAGGCACTTGGTCCATTCTTCCAGAATCCAAGGCCTGTTCAGTGCTAGACATTTTGGCTTGTGACCTGGTCACAGCAAACACATCTGCAGGGATCCCCAGCATTTCTGCATGGGTCCTGAGCTCCACTTCTGCCCAAGCAGAAGTCTCTAAGTCATTGCCAAGCAAGCATTCGACTGGTAGGTTTGCACTTACCACAACCTTCTTAAGGCCAGTTACCCCTCCCCAGGAGAAGTTAACAACTGCCAGAGTATGGTCTGTTCTGACATTGCTAGCATTGGTCACTTGGTACATCTCACCAAGCATAACTTGCCCAGGCAGCACAAGGTCTTGTGTCACCATTGTGACACTTGCCCCTGTGTCCCTAAATGCCAAAGCCTCACGTCCATTAATTAAAGGCTGTTGTCTGTACTTGCCCAGATTACTGGGACTCACAGTGGAGGTCACATCCATGCCTCCATCACAGACTAACACAGCCTGAGTCAGTTCCCTGACTAAGTCAGAGCCCAACTCAGTTCCCAGGGTGAACCCTACTAAACCCTTTGCTGGAGCACTTCCACCAACTGTACTGAGGGGGAACAGGTGCCTTAGGGGCATTGGTGGGTGCTGGACTGGAGTCTTTGGACTTGGTGCAATCACTGGTCCAGTGGGTCTTTTGCTTACAGACCTTGCACCATGGTTTTCTTTGGCCTTTACCTTTGGTAGACTGGGAATCCCCACCAGAAGAAGATTTTTGGGGGCCTGATGAAGACTTTTGATCTTTACCCTTCTCCCCACCCTTGTCAGAGTTCTTAGCATCTTGCTTCTTGGTTTCCCCACCTTGGTTCTGTACCTTCTGCTTCACCCTGGTCCTGACCCATTTGTCTGCCTTCTTTCCCAATTCTTGGGGAGAGGTCAGATCAGAGTCTACCAGGTATTGATGCAACAGCTGATTTTGACAGTTATTAAGAATCTGCTCCCTCATTATCAGATTATACAATCCTGAGAAGTCACACACCTTACTGCCCATCAACCAGCCTTCCAGAGCCTTGGCAGAACAATCCACATAGTCTACCCAGTCTTGAGTCTGTGCTTTTTGGGTGTCTCTGAACTTCAACCTGTACTGTTCAGTGGTTAGGCCAAACCCATCAATAAGAGCACTCTTCAAGACCTTGTAATTGTCAGCATCCTCCTCTCTAACAGTGAGGAGCTTATCTCTACCTTTGTCAGCAAAGGAGAGCCACAAGATTGCTGCCCACTGCTCCTGAGGGACCTTCTGTACTTTACAGGCCCTTTCTAAAGCAGTTATCCATTTGTGGATATCATCCCCACTCTGGTAGGGAGGGACAATCTTGCTCAGGTTCCTATGGTCATAGGACCTTTCCCTATCTCTAGGGACATGGCTGCCACCATGGGACTCTAGTCCCAACTTTCTTCTCTCTCTAAGGAGATCTAGGGATTCTCTATCTAAAGCTAATTGCTTTTTTCTGAGTTCCAGCTGAGTTTCCTCATACTGGACTAGCCTCTTTCTTCTCTCATGAGAGGATTCTCTCCTATGAGATGAGACAGAGCTCCCTATAGAGGTGCCAGAGTGGTTAGACTCCTGAGAAGGAGATCTAGACCTTCTGGGCACACTCTTAATCCTTCCTGGGGGGACAAAGAGGGCATCATCTTGATCATCCTCATCATCATCCACAGGAGGGATTGGGTTTTCCAGGTCAGGGTCATTGTCACCCTCCTGGCCAGTTTCAGAGGGGGGGCTGGGGGTATTGGTACCCCTGGCCTCCTCCTCTTCTCCTGCCCCACCCTCAGCTCCTACCCCTTCAGTCCCCAAGGGCTTACTAAGGTCATAAGCCACCAACAACTCCTTGAGGTGTTGGGTGGTGGGGCTTTGGCCTGTCCTTATTTTTCTCAAGTTGCATAAAGCTCTCAATTCCAAGAATGGGAGTGTATCATACTTGGAGGGTGGAAGCTCAATGGCTTCCTGCAAGGATTCTTTGGATCCTACCCTTAAAGACATTACTAGTGTGGTGTGGTGTATGCACTACCTACTCTAGTGTGGCCTACTAAACTCTCTTGAGTTGTAGAAAGGGTTGTGCTATCCCTTAACACACAACTCTAAGTTCAGTAGAACTTACTGTTATTCTAAGCTTAAATTATATGTACCTTAGGTACCTTTAGTGGTTTTCAGTTGATCAATTCAATTGAGATTATCTGGTAAAACAATAGCAAGCTGGAATCCCACACGCTGCACACCAATGTGAGAAGTTGGCCTGGCATATGCTGTCCACTAATTATAGTGGGCACCTTGCACCAGTCCAAACAACCCTTATTGGAGATAGGTTAAAGACAACCTTTATTGAAAGCTATCCTAGTGGTAGCTATGGAGAGCAGCCTTCAGGCTAAGTCTTGAAGGAATGTAAAGCAGCTTGTTTTACCAGTCTATAATCTCTTGAGTGACCAAATGAAAGAGCACCACACCAGGTATATATTCAAAATATATGTATTTATTGCTAAACACACCCCTCTAGTCTCTTTATGAGGCTAGAGTTCGAAGTACATAAGTTATAAGTTATTAAATCACAGTAATAGCACAAATACACGTTTGGGCCCTAGGGGCGTACCAAACCATATACCAATAAAGTGGTATGCGAACCACGACTGAACTAGACACTAGGCCTAGAGCCTCTAGAAGTGCTTGGACCACAAGGAACCACCCAAGGTAGTGACACAGGGGACCCACGGGAGACGCGTGCAGTGTAAATACACAACCGCGATACGCCGTTAACTTCTATGGAGAAAGTCGGGATCGGGAAAATAGAGGAAAGGGACACTTAGAAGAGGACTAGGACAAAACCCTTTGAGATCTAGGACTTTGAAGAGTCTCTACCCACGGGAGCACCGGAGTACTCGTGTTACCTCACCCAGGGAAGCCGGGTGCATAGGTGCCTTTCGGGGTCGGGTTTCGTCGTCGATTCGAATGGCGATCTGCTGCAAAGTGCTGCTGGCGGCCAAGAGAAAAGTGTCCGGGTGGATCCAAGAGTGGATCGGAGTTCTGGTGAACCTGAAAGCAGAGGGGACAGAGTCTGGGTCACTAGCCAGTGACCAGGAAGGCGATGGACAGATGCCCACCGATGTCGAGTGCTTCAGGTGCGTTGACGGTCGTCTTGACTCTTCAGCCACGAGGTCCGGGAGGCGTTGTCGGCGACCAGGAGCAGGATTCGAGCTGGTGCTCGATGTCTGTCGAGTGCTGAGGTGTCAGCGACCGGATTGGACCCAACAAGCCTTGGCAACGGCAAGTCTCGAGTAAGATGTAGATCGTCGATGGTGCAGACCAGCAAGGTCTGTGGAACTCACCCAGCGAGGGTAAGTGAGGGCAGGCCTGGAGCAACCAGGATGCCAAGTAAGGAAAAGATTGGCCTTCGTTAAGGGCTACTAGCCAACGGGCTAGCGACCGCGAAGGAGCCTCGTGACGCCGCACGTGGAGCTGGCTTACAGGACACTCGTGGAGTGGGGGCCAGTGATCTTCGGTGCAGGTGGTGCTGGAGGCTAGGGCTACTGGAGGCCAAAGCACGACTTCTTGGGAGACCCAGAAGATGGTGCACTTGCAAATGTGCTCGGTGTCCAGGGGTCACGGTCTCAAGTCACCCACGATAGCCACGGGCCTCAGCTTTGCTGGGGACTCAGGGTAGCCTCGGGGAAGTCTGAGAATCCACCTCTGGTGATGCGATGACTTCGGCGTCCGACGGGAGCTTCAGTAATGCGAACCGGACAGATGCTTCTTTGGTGCCTGCCAAGCAGGGGAGTCACTCCTTGACCCCAAGGGAGATTCTTCAGTCCTCTAATCTTGTCGTAGAGCGTCGAAGGTCCAGGATTCAGTGTCAGAGTTTCGTCCAGGTATAATCTAAAGTCCTAAGGACTGGGTTCCTACCTTTATTCTAAAAATAGGGGTTGGACTACTCTGTGGCCCCACCTATGGGTGGGTCAGGGCAGAGGGGTGGCTACACCCCTTTCCTTTGTCCAGTTCACGCCAAAGCAGGGGCTGCAAGCCCCTGATCCGGTTTGAACTGGGGTATGCACAGGGACACCAAATGTGCCCCCAGTGCAGGACTTCAAAGCACCCAGAAAGTGCTCCCGCCCAGCCCCAATACACATTATCCTGTCTGGGGAGGTGGTCACACCTCCCTGGGACAGGAAACCTATTGTCCAGGCCTCCCCTGCCGGAGTTTCGTCCAGCAGCAGGAGGCCAGACTCGTGTCTGTGGCAGCAGCATCCATTTTGTGATGCCAGGGCTTTGGAGAGAAGTTACCGGGCTAGTCAGGGTTAACATGTCTTTCCCTTCTAGAAGGGTGGAATGCTATCCCGCCGCCAGAATTGGTGGGGGGTAGTATTCCAAGATGTTTGACACCAAACACGACATGTTTAGGTGCAGCCATTCCAAAGTTAGCATTTTACCGCGAGGATATAATGCGCTTAAGAGTATATGGTCAGGCTGCACTACAAACAGCATCAGAGATGGTCTCCGAACGCTGCAGAGGGGCCCTGCTCATGCAGGGGCACCCTCTCACATAGGAACCACGCACTCTGCCTTTAGGATTGATAAGGCCTGCCTTAGGAGTGACTTATAGGTTTATATGTGTGTATGTATTTCGTGATATAGGTAACCTATATCACAGTAAGGGGTGCATGCACCACCTTACCCAGGCTGCAGTAGCAGACCTGTGGTGTCAGTTTGGATGGCCTTCCCGGGGTGGCATAATACATGCTGCAGCCCCCTGGCAGGCCTCTGAGGTACCTATGCCCTTGGTACATAGTATACCATATACTAGGGACTTATAAGGGCACTCCAGATTCCAATCAGTGATGTGCCTAAGGCACATGGAAACCATTTTAGAGAGGAAGCAGCTAGGCTGGGGTTCTGATTAGCAGGGCCCCAGCCAGACTAATGTCGAAAAACAGTGAAGCATCAGCAAAAAGTGGGGGTACCCATGTGAAGCAGATCCTACTCTCCTACACTTCACATGCAAACTTGTCATCTGTCAGTACCACACATTCCAAGACCCCACAATTCTTCACCCTTTAGAAGTAAATCCCCTTCAGAGGACAGTCTAAGAGAAAGAGATGCCTTGCCTGAGAACAAATACAACAAATGAGAAACATCTATGTACATAATATAATCCAGAAATCAAAGGGACTCCATATATCATCTCAAACATATATTTACACAAAATCCCTTGGATATCCAGGCCTCCGATATAGTCTTAGTCCACATAAGCTGGATCCAGGAGATGCAGCATTTGATGTTGCATCCTCATCTCTGATCCTCGAGTCCATGGCCTTATCACAACCCTACTTTCTCGGGTATCTCGATGCGCGACTCAGATTCCTAATTCGACTGTCATTTTTTAAACACTTTGGCAATCTTTTTCGAATGGGAACATTTCGTCCATGGTGCACCCCCAAAACAGTTTTCTTATTTTCACCTAATCACCCACTCTCAAGGGTGTGGTAGCAGCAAATGACAACCTGAAACCTTCATGTGCAAGCATTCCATCTGTCAATAGCCCAGCACGTGGCATTCCACCCTACTATGCATTCCAAGCCACCACAAGTTTCTAAGACAACTGTGTACAAAGCCAAACCACTTTATACAACCATATACACAGTCATTGCTTTGTCAATTAACCTGCATGCACTTCCGTCAAATGGCATTCCCATGACCATCCGCAAATTTTACCGGGGTTCTGGTCGCACCAATTGCTGTCAGTTTACGACTGGCCCGTGCATTCACCTTTTGGAAAGTTAATGATCCTGGTCACAGCACATGGCAACAGCCCTGGAAAATACCTGTTAATATCCGTCTTAGACTGAGGGGGAATGTCGTTTGCAAAGTAACTATTGTAATTTTGGATTGTAGAAAATAATAACAACCAGCATGAACAAACTGGGTTTCTGTTTGGCACTAGAAAAATAGGTAACATCCTACCAATTAGCATGTTCGCATATAGAAACAGGGCCAATAAAAATCTACTGCACTGGTTGTATGACGGAAACCCGCATGCATTTACCACACATGCTCCTAAACCATAGCCATGCAACCCGATCATGCGACCTTACCACGCTTCTCCGCTACAACGCACTTGCCTTAGGGGCGCTGCAAATACTTTGGAATAGTATACATTCCTATTATTTCAACTCCAGTCAGCAAGTGTATCAGTAGGGAAGATGTTGGACTTAAAATCCAACACCAGTCCAACAACGCGCCCACTGGGGAAGTAAGCTCGCCTTTAGCAACTTGCTTGGTAAAGGAATGTGTGCTAACGGCCGAGTGGGGGTAGTGGACTGCGGTGTGAAGGCGCATCGTGGTATCTGAGGTGCGGTGTAAAGTGATGTTTCCCACTGACTGCTCTTGTATCAGTTACTTGGCAGAGTGGATCATAACTTGTCATGGGCTAGTTCTCTTAGTGGCAGATGCAATTTGGAAAGTGTGTGCTGGCAAGAACACATGGCTAACAACAGTAGGCATGACAAATTTTGTAATAACAAGTGGTTTATAACCAGGGATGTATACTTATTCAATCTGTTTCTTACAGCGACTCTTGACAAACGCGATTGAAACAAGTGGATGTAGCCCCGCCAAAATTAGGATCAAGAAATATTTTCTTTTCTTATGTATGTATGGCTTATTATTTTTAGACCTCAAACAACCGACTGAGTTACACCAAAGCCTGACAGCACTTAATTAATACAACAAGTCAAAGCTGTACAGTGTGTTCAGATATCAAAGATAATGGAAGAAGGACGGAGACTAAGCCGCCATGACGCTGCACTCCCACTGGAAGCTTGTTTTTGGACCCGGAACCGATTTTGTGCCCAACAAGTGGAATTTTCTTAAGCCCAGATCGCATGCAAGTAAGGTGTCTACCTGTTCGACTTCATGTTATGAGGAGCTGATTTGGAAAACACAGTGATAAAGCCTAGGTACCATAGTACAATGTGTGCCGCGTAACTGCTGCTGGGCTTCTATGTTCTTTAACTCTGCAGGCTCTCAAAAGTTAGCAGGTTAAAAAATAACCTTCTGCTTCTCGTGCATAAGACCAGTGACGAGGGACTTCTATCAACGCTAACGCAAGCAGGAGGCTGGGGCCGTCGGGGTCCCCTTTGATAGTCTGAAGACGCTCATAATTTTAGCATTGAGTCTCCACAAAACCCCAGAGCCCGAAGGTCAATGCACCTGCTGCGCTATCTATTGATAGCTATGCCGCGCTCGGGTCATGAATGACTAGGCTAAGGTGTCTCCGATTCCAAAGGCTGGTTATTCGTACCATTCACGCACCTTTGTAGTCCCTGGAATGGGCATAACTCACCCAGACCCGTGGTGTATCAGTGCTGAAAATAGGTAGGTGTTCCAGCTGGTCTCGAAGCTGATACCTATTTCCACAGAGCAGGCAGTAAACATTAGCAGGGGCTGTGTTTGTTGGGGACTTTAGGGCAGAGTGGCAGGAAGGACGATCTTGGGAGCGGTGGGCACTCGTGGACCTTTGCTGGTGAAGGAGCATTGTATGCTGATCCTGTGGTGCTGGGAGGGGATTTGAGGGGGATGGATCTGTGCCTGTACACTCTAGTCAGTCATGGTTTTACTGGGTGTGAAATTCACCTGAAACCGTGTCTGATTTATCAAGACCTGTTTATTTCAGGTCTAGAAACACCAGACACCAGAGCTTAGCATATCCTTCCTGAGCGTACTCACTCAGTACAATAACCCGTAATGAGGGCCCAGTGCATTTTATTGAAATAGTTGAATAGAGAATGCAAATTGGTATTTTATGCTGAAGAATAACTACTGCTCTTGGGTGTTCCCGAGTGCCGATGATCGTAGGCCGCAAGCACTTGGAGCTCCTGCCTAGCGATCCCCATCCGACATCCTGTGGCTATTCCCACACCCGGGGCCCCAATTGCACCAGAGAACTCCCTCTGACACTTCCGCACGCCTTGGCCACTTTCATGATGGCCTGCAGGCTAAAGCAGGAGCCTGACTAGCCTAAGCTGAAGATCTCCATGGGGAGGGGATGACAAGATGGCAGACCCAAGCCGCCTGACCCCGCGACGACTCCCAGGTCCACTTACTGAGTAGCCAACGGTGGGACCGCTTTGTGAACAGTGATGCTCTTACATGGATCCAAAGACAAGTGACCGCCCCATTCTGGCCGAGAACATCAGAGGTACCTGTGCAGGGAGGCCCTGCAGCGCCGTGGATCACGCCTGCGCATTGCAGTGGAGCCAAAGGAGGCCAGCACGATGCGCGTCGGGTGGCGTGGCTGGGAGGGAAGATGCGGTGCTGAGCCAGCACAGGCGCACAATGAGCACACAACCTGACCTCAAAGTGCCTTCGGGGCTTGGTAGGGGTGATTGTGCTCTGACTGCGCAATTTTAAAAGGCAAGACTACAGAGGTGAGCACTATATGGTGAGTGCCATCATAATGCCGCCTGTCACTGGGTAGTTCCAAGCAGAGACTTCATGCTATTCAATGACTCCGTCAGAGGAAGGGAGAGGATGTGCAGGTGCCACCGGACACCTGCACCCCCTCTGCCCTAGGGGAACCACTTAGGACACTGCCTACATGCTGCTTATTTGCCATTGGGGCCCTGGACATTAAGTGCCACAAGCCCCAAAGACCCGTACTTTGAGGGGTGGATAGAGGTGATGCGCATGGTAGCCGTGGGCACGAGAGAGCAGATGAAGCGATCTCACGTGAACCACTCACTCTGGCCCCGGGAGCACAGACGGATAACTGGGACTGCACACCCGAAGCCGTGCGCTCTGAGGAGCAACGATTTTGCCCTGCACTCTAAGCACCTGAGGGAGCAGGCCGATGCTCACAGCTTCCCCTGTACCCACGGAGCTGAAGTGGGATATGTCCGGGGTTCCTGCATGGCTAGAGCCCTGAGACAACCCTGAGGACCCACTGAAGCCGAGCGATTGGAGACCAAGGGGAACCCTGCATCTTCTGGGCCACAGATCCCGTGCTGCCAACTTCATAGCCATGCCTGAAGGGGTGGCCGCAGCGGTACGACCTGGACTTGCCGATCTGGTCTGGGACTGTGAGCACGCTCTCTTGGCCCACTGAGAGGCCTAGTCACTCGACAAGGAGAGGGGCCCAGAGCAAAATCCTGGCCTCTCTTCTTCTTTGTACTCTTGGCAGCTAAGAGGGCGGCCCAGACCATTACCCCAACCACCGACTTCTTGCCAGGGACACCCCTTGCACTCAGTGCCGCGGAGATGGGGGTGCTCTCGCCAAGCGCTCCACATTGCTCTCATCTAAACCGCTGCCTTGGGTAAAAGTGAACAGGAAAGTGACCTGTGACACAAGAGTCCAAAATCTGAATGGCTTGCTGAAAGTGTACTTTGCGGACAAAGCGTCTCGCACCACAAATGGGACTCCTGAGGGGCCCTCTTACAAGACATCCTTGCAGGCCTTCACTGCTTCCAGAGAAGCTACTGCAGAACAAAGATTGATTTGCTGGGAGCAGACCTGAGCATCTCTGAAAGATGACCACCGACACCCGGCAGAACGGGTCATCGACAATGGAGAGAACGACAAATAGACTTTCTCTCGAACATGGTGAGATCCGCAACAGGCTTGCTCATGGAAAAAAAGCTAGAAAGGCAGACGCAGAAAATCGATCATGGGAGGAACAATATCCTCATAATAGGACTCCCAGAGAGACCAGAGGGGAGCAACATACATTGAATTACCTAGAGCGATGGCTGCACAAGGAGTTGACCTTGACGGCTCCTCCTCTCCATTTTATGCCCTGGAGAGGACACTAGAGCTCTAGCACGACTCCCGGGCTAAGCCGGGGGCTGTGCTGCCACGAACCGGTGGTGGCCAGGCTCTTTATATTACAGAGACCGAGATCACAAACTGGACAGGCAACAGGAAAAAAGGGAACATTAGAGTGGACAATAGTAAAATTATGAATCTTCCCAGACTTCACACAGGAAGAACAGAAGCAATGTTCAACATTTCTTGAAGCTAAACAATGTCTCCATGCCAGATGGGCTTGGCTCACGCCATGCTGCTTCTAGCCAGGCTGAGGTCGCAGCTCCGCAGAGGGAGTGCAATTCTTTTCCAGACACCACAGGAATTGTGGGATTGGATGAAACTGCACCCGTGAGCCGGCCTTAGCCAAAGGTTGTTCCTAGAGACACACGCCCAAAACAGAAGAAAAAAAATCAGCACTGCCGTGCTGGGCGCCCCTGAGTGGCTCCCATCTGAGCGGGAGGTCCTGTGAGAAAAGTGCAGAGAACTGTGGAGGTGGTAGCTAGGAAAAGCCTGGGCAGGTCGAGTTCATTGGCTACTCCATGGGAGAGGATGACGCCCATGACTCAGACCCAGAGCATAGGAACTAGCTCATCTCGGAAAACCTCGGACAGCGAGCTGCCCAGAGTGACTCCAGGAACCACTGATTAACCTTGTTATAAAGCAGATGCAGTGCACTGCAAGACTTTGTGCTCTTTGGATTGGGAGGGAAGTCCACTGAAACTTGTGGGGTACTGGCGCTGGGTAAAGTATTGGCCCCAGATTTCTAGCCTTACCCTTACTTCTACTGGTCAGGTGGGGGTAAATCCTGTGAGTTGCTCCTAGATAGTCACTACCCCCTTTGTTTGTGTGGTGAACGTGGGCTCTACCCGCAAGTGTTTGTGTGTTGACTGACAGTATTGGATGGGGGGCGTCAACCTGCTTTTCTAGGGTTATGGGAGTTGGGTTGTTTGGGTCTTTTGGACTGTTGGGGGTATATTAGCTGCATGCCTCTAGGGGAGATCTACCACTATTCCGATGCTGGCTGATAACCTGTGCCACTGAGATAGAAGCCCAATGGTGTGAACTGATTTTCTATAGTTCCACACAATGGCAATCCCCGTAATCCTGGCAAAAATATTTTCTTGGAACATTGGGGATGCACACTCATGGCCAAGAGATATAAATTCTTTCATATCTCAGTAGGCGAGGTGATCCAGATAGTACTCCTCACAAGAAACACACCTGATAGCTAAGTGGAGGGAGCAGAGCAGCAGCAAAGGTGGGAGGGGGCAGCCCTACTATACTGCCTCACTATGCCTATGCCAGAGGAGCAACAGTGTGATATGCCCAGGGGTTCCCTTCAACATACACTGGTCACCTGATTGTTCACCGGGTAGATCCAGTAGTGGTAACTGGTCTCCTGAATGCCGATGACATAGCAATAGGCAGTATATATGCTCCTAAATGTCTTTGCAAACTTTTTCAAGAGTATTCCCAACTTAGTGGGTTCTCAATCATTCTGGGTGGGGACTGTAACTGCGTAGCAGACCCCATACTTGAACGCTCCCACCACCCACTGTGAGATTTCCTGACTATCAGAGCAGCTCGCACGCTTTCTGACTGGCAGACAGAATGGGGACTAGCTAACTCCTGGCATCTTACACATCCACTCCACAGGGAGTGGGATTATTCCTTTTATCAAGTCTGCATTGACCTCCATGTGCACCTCGACGCGCTTTCTGCACCCCCATACATTCACGGGTCAGTGTGGCAAACACCTGGAATACCTTCTCCAGGACCACATCTGCCCACAACCCAATAATACTACTGTGGTTGGGATGGGAGAGGGCACTGTCCTGCATCCCCGTCATGGAGACTGGAAAGCAGAGCTCATCGGGAAGACCCTGTGTTCCGGGATCACAGTGGGGCTGTTCGCAACACTTTGAGGACATTATCGAGGACTCAGCGCCATCCTCAGGTAGAGTGATCATGCCTTTAAGACCTTAATCAGAGAAAGGTGGATGGCTGAATTGGTAGGATTTCGACGTGCGCTCTATTGACTGAAGTCTTTGTCATTCAAGAGTCATTAAGGACAGCGTAGACCGGGTCACCCATGAATTGCAGCCAGACCTATTAGAGGCCAAAGAGAAAGTTGTGGAGCCCGTAGAAAGGCTAGTGGAAGCTTCGACACAGAAATTATATGACCCAATCACATGCAGAAAGGCACTGCACTGGTTCGCTGCCAGCCTGGCCTCGCAAAACCCCGGGCGAAACAAAGGCTCGGCATAGTAGAGCTTGAAACAGACCAGGGAGCCAACCTCTACTGGCAGGCAGATATTAACCAGGAATTCTATAATTACTATTCTGGACCTATACCAGAGCACTTTCTGACTGATCTAACGACTACAGTAACGCTTTTCTGGCACCTTTGGCTTTCCCGACTCGCTTCCTGAGAAGGCTGTGAAGCTGAGGGGGAAATCACTTACCAGAAGTCGGTTAGGGCAACAAAATTCCATCTCGCT
>CAWUFW010029971.1:0-18045 GCA_963921515.1 Calotriton arnoldi
AACAGGTGGTATGACGTGCGCAGGAGGGTCCGGGAGCTGCTCAAGAAAGACTACCTCCTGAGCCAATACACCGGCAGTGGCCCTCCTGCCAAGCCAGTATACCTCAGGCCCTGGGAGGAGAAGGTGCGGGCCATCCTTCCGCCAGTGAGCGTATATGGACTAGAGAACATCCCAGAGCCTGGTGAGTACACAACAAATGTACACAATATTCTGCCACAAAACACACACACATCACTGTCAAGGGGAGAGTCAAACCATGCACTCATAGCAATTACAGAGCAACCAGAACAGAATCATCCCAAAATGTGTATGTCAGTCAGATAAACACAACACATGCCATCAAAAAAGTTACATCCAACCGTGCCATCACATGTACAAACACAACTACAACTACAGCTAGGCAGTGGCACAAATAGAACTAACAAACACATCCAGACATGTAGCCACCACAACAACACCAACACACAGTGAAGACCACTGAAAGGAAGGAATTCTGTGTATGCTGGCCAAGTCAGTGTAGCCAATAGCATCATGGGAGTCGTAGTCACAAATATTGCCCCCCCACAACTGTCCCATCAACACCACCATGAACCATGCGCACATCACAGGGAGTGGAGAAGGACTCACAAGATGGCTGACACTGGCAACTGCTGTGGGGAGCACAAGGCCCTGCTGGGAACTGTGCACCAACAAACAGCAGGACACCACTGACTGACATCCTGAGAGACAACTTCCACTCCCTGCAATGCAAGCACGTTCCATGGTGGGATATCTGGCTGGCTGGGTGGGAAGGAGGACTTGCAGCACTGACCATAGTCACAAGCACCTCCCCTCACACACCCCTTCAACACAAACTCCACAGAACCCACCTGGTAGAATGCAATGCCTCCCATCCTAACTCAAGATCCCACAAAGAACCACCACCCTGGGTTATGTTGTGTGAAGCACAGGGACACTCTTGGGACTTTTAGCCAAACAACTGCCAGGACAACACTCCCAGCCATCCTGTCAGCACAGCCAGCCCACCCCACAGGGAAGCAGAGTCAAAAGGAAGGAAGCATGGGCATGCTGGGAAGGGGGTGGAGGCAATAGCATGATGGGAGTCGTAGTCACAGCTCTACATCCCCCACCACATGGCCCAGCAAGCTCACACTCACGCATGCACATCCCACAGAGAGTGGAAAGGCCCATCAAAGATGTCTGACACTGTTGCTGTGTCGTGGGGAGCACAAGGGCATGCTGGGAACTGCACACCAACCAACAGCAGGACACCACTGTCAGCCATCTTGCCATTGCTCTCACACCCACACATACTGAACTCCCCACAAAAGCAAGTAAGTATGGGAATGCTGGGAAGTGGGGTGGAGGCAATAGCATGATGGGAGTGGCAGTCACAGATATTGGTCACCCCCACAACTGTCCCATCAACACCACCCTGAACCATGCTCACATCACAGGGAGTGGAGAAGGACTCACAAGATGGCTGACACTGGCTACTGCTGCGGGGAGCACAAGGCCCTGCTGGGAACTGTGCACCAACAAACAGCAGGACACCACTGACTGACATCCTGAGAGACAACTTCCACTCCCTGCAATGCAAGCACGTTCCATGGTGGGATATCTGGCTGGCTGGGTGGGAAGGAGGACTTGCAGCACTGACCATAGTCACAAGCACCTCCCCTCACACACCCCCTCAACACAAACTCCACAGAACCCACCTGGTAGAATGCAATGCCTCCCATCCTAACTCAAGATCCCACAAAGAACCACCACCCTGGGTTATGTTGTGTGAAGCACAGGGACACTCTTGGGACTTTTAGCCAAACAACTGCCAGGACAACACTCCCAGCCATCCTGTCAGCACAGCCAGCCCACCCCACAGGGAAGCAGAGTCAAAAGGAAGGAAGCATGGGCATGCTGGGAAGGGGGTGGAGGCAATAGCATGATGGGAGTCGTAGTCACAGCTCTACATCCCCCACCACATGGCCCAGCAAGCTCACACTCACGCATGCACATCCCACAGAGAGTGGAAAGGCCCATCAAAGATGTATGACACTGTTGCTGTGTCGTGGGGAGCACAAGGGCATGCTGGGAACTGCACACCAACCAACAGCAGGACACCACTGTCAGCCATCTTGCCATTGCTCTCACACCCACACATACTGAACTCCCCACAAAAGCAAGTAAGTATGGGAATGCTGGGAAGAGGGGTGGAGGCAATAGCATGATGGGAGTGGCAGTCACAGATATTGGTCACCCTCACAACTGGCCCATCAACACCACCCTGAACCATGCTCACATCACAGGGAGTGGAGAAGGACTCACAAGATGGCTGACACTGGCTACTGCTGTGGGGAGCACAAGGGCATGCTGGGAACTGCACACCAACCAACAGCAGGACACCACTGTCAGCCATCTTGCCATTGCCCTCACACCCACACACACTGAACTCCCCACAAAAGCAAGTAAGTATGGGAATGCTGGCAAGTGGGGTGGAGGCAATAGCATGATGGGAGTGGCAGTCACAGATATTGGTCACCCTCACAACTGGCCCATCAACACCACCCTGAACCATGCTCACATCACAGGGAGTGGAGAAGGACTCACAAGATGGCTGACACTGGCTACTGATGTGGGGAGCACAAGGGCATGCTGGGAACTGCACACCAACCAACAGCAGGACACCACTGTCAGCCATCTTGCCATTGCCCTCACACCCACACACACTGAACTCCCCACAAAAGCAAGTAAGTATGGGAATGCTGGCAAGTGGGGTGGAGGCAATAGCATGATGGGAGTGGCAGTCACAGATATTGGTCACCCCCACAACTGTCCCATCAACACCACCCTGAACCATGCTCACATCACAGGGAGTGGAGAAGGACTCACAAGATGGCTGACACTGGCTACTGCTGCGGGGAGCACAAGGCCCTGCTGGGAACTGTGCACCAACAAACAGCAGGACACCACTGACTGACATCCTGAGAGACAACTTCCACTCCCTGCAATGCAAGCACAGTCCATGGTGGGATAACTGACTGGCTGGGTGGGAAGGAGGGCCGGCTGTCAACCAAATACAACCAATGCAGACCATGTTCACACCCCAACAAATACATAGAAATGCCCAAATAATGCAGGACAATGTGCCACACCAAAATCAACCCCTGACTGTGACGACTTAGGACAATGCAATGTACAGGCCCGCACCCAGAGGCACAGTCACAACTGTCAGGTGTGTCAACCATTGATGCCTGCAGAAACATAACATACATTGTGTGTGTCTCCCAAAAACAGGTGATGATGGGGACACAGCAGCAGACGCTGAGGAGTCCCAGTCCCAGGCTCAAGAGGATGCGGAGCTCACTGGTGTCGTACAGCCTCTGCCCTCCTCGGACGAAGAAGACCAACCTGGCACACCCGGTGCAAGTCTACATGCAGCACCAGCAGGACCACCAGCTGCAGCACCAGCAGGACCACCAGCTGCACCCCTGCACCCACCCCTCCAACGACTGTCACCACAAATACCATCCCTGCCGACATGGACAGAACAAGGAGCAACACCAGCACAGGGACCCTGGACCAACCTGGGGCCATGGACACCACCACCACCACCAACCCCAAGGTGGACCAGGGTCATCTGTGCGTGCCACTGCACACACTGCACATGTCAGCAAGGGTGGTGGGAGGGGTGGGAGACAGAGGTCGCTGCTTGCAGAGGTTGCTGGTGTGCATGATGACCCACAACTGGTACGCATAGCTTATGCGTACCAGTCCAGCACCGGAGACCTCAGCCAGGTAGTGGGGCTCCTCAGAGACATGAAACAGCAGCAGGCTGCCCATCATGCCCGCTTGGACTCTCACATGTCCCACGTGGAGTCACACATGTCCCGCGTGGACTCACACATGTCCCGCGTGGAGTCCAAGTGGGATGCACTGCATGAGATGACGGCGGTGCACAGGGACATTTTACAATGCCTCCGCCAGATGAACAGCAACCAGTCCACACCTCCCTGTGTGCCAACAACATCTGGTGCTGCCCAAACTGCAACTGCCACAGGGAGGGAGGATGACTCTGGCGGAGAGTCCCCTGCACCGCAGCAGCCTGTACTTGAGGGGCCCCCAAGAAGAGGGGTCGTCCGAAGAGGGGCAAGTGAGAGGCCGATGGCCAAGCGCAACTCCCAGGAAGCCTGAACCTGTTCTGGATGTTCACCTTTGTGCACAGACTGTTCACCCTGTTGACGGCAACACTACTCCCACACATTGCATGGGGAGTACAAGTTGGACCAATGTCTCAGACAACTGTGGCCCCGATACTGGGGATTTTGTCTACCAGGACTTTCAATTCACCTAGGAACTTCTGATTGCAAGATTTATGTACAGCACTACCCATCCTATGCACTATTCACACAAATGTATCACAATAAACACACTAATACACCATACTTGCCTCTGTTGTGATTCCAACGTGGGTGCTGTTATGGGGATGATGAACTGCAAAATTACACTGTGTATGCGAACTGCAACAGCAAGTACAACACAGGCATGTGAGTAAAGGCAACGTGACACATATGAGTGAGACACACCACCAGGGCTACACAACACATACACACCTAGGCCATCTGACTCATTGCCTACACTGATGTTGCCAGGGAAGACGGTGCAATGCACAGACACCACACCCATTCCCAGTTGTAGTCAAGTAGCCCACAGGTGCAGTAAGCAAATGGCAGTCAAATGTGTGACCACAGACAACGCACATCACAAAGTGAAGCACAGGTTTATTACACAGTTGCAACATGTCGTAACCACTACAGATGCAAGGTAATCCCACCTGGCAGCGGGCACACAGTCAACAACTGTAGACGGAAGGAAGTCCATGGGTGTGGCGCACATCACCTGTAGGGACACAACAGCTACCACCCTGGAAGTGCAATCACGTCGTCGGTGGACACAGTTGACCAAACGAATCTGAAAGTACCCTGTGAAGGACAGAAATGACACACAGTCAAAAGCAATGGAGAACAGGACAGAACAGCAAAACTCATGCACAATACATGTTACAAGATACCCACCCAGAACCAAGTTAGCATGTCAACACTGTTGGGGAGTACAGCCCACCTGTAAGCACACATCGCAACACACATCCAGTCAAGTAGCCCATGGACACACTCCAACAGCACCAGAGCACCACCTACACATATCATGCCAACTCACATCATTGACATGACACCTCAGGATACTCACATTCAGCTAAAGAAGTTGGTGATGAGCTGTGTGCGGACATCACCCTCATCATCATCGTCACTGGCATCGTGGTCCAGGCCAGGATCCTCCACAGGTGGCGGATGTTGGTCATTGTCATCCTGGATGAGAGGCAACTCCTTCCGCACTGCCAGGTTGTGGAGCATGCAGCAGACGATGATAATCTTGCACACTTTCGCAGGGGCATATGGGAGGGACCCTCCGGTCTTGTCCAGGCAGCGGAAGCGGCTCTTCAGGAGACCAAATGTCCGCTCAATCACTCTCCTGGTCCAACCATGTGCCTCATTGTAGCGCATCTGGGCTGGTGTCACAGGGTTCCTGAGGGGTGTCAGCAACCACGGCATGTTGGGGTATCCCGAGTCACCTACGGACAGACAAGTGCACATTAGCTGACTTGGAAAAGTGGGCGGAATACTACAGATCAGATCACACATAATGGCACAAAGTCAGTACACACCGACAAGCCAGGCACGCTGGTTCTGCATCTGTGCCATCATCCTGGGGATGCGACTACTCCTCATCACAAAGGCATCGTGTGCTGAACCAGGGAAACGGGCACACACGTGTGTGATGGTCATATCTGCAAGACACACCACCAGTGCATTGACCGAGTGGTAGTGCTTGCGGTTCCTGTAGGCCTGCTCCTGGGCCTGTGGTGGTACCAAAGCCACATGTGTCCCATCAATGGAGCCAATGACATGCGGCATCCTCCCCAGGGCATAAAAGTCACTCTTCACGTCAGTGAGTCGTCGCAGTCTAGGGAAATAGATGTACCGGTTCAGGAATAGCAACATTGCCGCCAAAACATCGCGGAGCACACGGCTCAACATGGTCTGTGACATCCCACCAGCAGTCGCCACAGTATGTTGGAAGGTACCGGTGGCAAAGAAGTGTAGGGCTGCCATCACCTTCACCTTGGGGGTCAGCGCTGTAGGATACGGCCGGCCAGGCTGCAAATGTGGGGCCAACTGCACTGCCAAATCCTCAATCAGCTGCCTGGTGAAGCGGTACCGTCGGATGCTGTCCCGTTCCACCATCGTTGCCAGGTCTGGGGATGGTCGATGGACAGCAGGAGCCCTGCAGTGCAGAGGAGAAGTAAGCAAGATTGTCAGTCAGCCCACATATGGGGCATTGAACACACTCAATATCCCAACATACATCATTATGAGGCACAACTACATGAAGTGTGCAGTTCCGTAAGGACATGTATGGTACATACATGGCCAACATCTGTCATCACAGTCCAACAAGTGGCATCAATTAGTCCCAGGTTGGCCCATTGGATATCATGAGGCCGTGTCACAGTTCCCATCTCCTGCTGCCGTGTCACAATCACCCCCACAGTGACATGTGAGGACAGATGTGCCCCAGGCATCACAGCTCAACGACAGGTACATTCCCAGGGACCCTGTATTGCCACATGGACACTGGCATTACATGGAGTATCATGTATACACCACAGCAAAACAACCATGACCCCCACAGGTAGTGGTCCCACTTGCCACGGCAGGACAGACATGGACGTCTGTGACACACACACGCACAACATCAAAGTCCATGCACACACAACGTGGATGTGGAGACTGTCTCCCATTGTGCACATGAAATCAGAGACATTGTAAACACTACATGCACACAGACTGTGGAGGACCATCACTATTGTGCCACTGGGACACCCTGGCTCAAACATACCGTCCCACATGGGACTCACGGGGTATGTGACATGACATACACATACACCACCGTGAAATGTGACCATGGCACATGCACAGATATGAACAGTTGCACATCACAGTGGTCATGTACACGTAACACCCAGGATCCTGTCCCCATGAACACGTGCACAGCCTGGGGGTGGCTGCCCCCAGGTGACACCCACAGGACAACATGTACACCAAAATACACACAATAGGAAATGCAGCCTTACATGCCTTATGATACAGCTTGGACAGGCTGTCGTGTTGTAGGTGTGCCCCTCACTCCCTGGGAGCTATCTGTGGCTGGCATATGTCCATCTGAGACAGGCATGGTGACATATGCCAGTCACTTGTACAGGGATGCGTTGATCAGCAATGGACCGATCGGTGCCCCGGCCGGCCCATTGCATTCAATGTGTGCGGGTACGCGTTGTACCCCTGTACGCGTTGTACTGCAATGGACCGATCGGTGCCCCGGCCGGCCCATTGCATTCAATGTGTGCGGGTACGCGTTGTACCCCTGTACGCGTTGTACTGCAATGGACCGATCGGTGCCCCGGCCGGCCCATTGCATTCAATGTGTGCGGGTACGCGTTGTACCCCTGTACGCGTTGATCAGCAATGGACCGATCGGTGCCCCGGCCGGCCCATTGCATTCAATGTGTGCGGTACGCGTTGTACCACTGTACGCGTTGATCAGCAATGGACCGATCGGTGCCCCCGGCCGGCCCATTGCATTCAATGTGTGCGGGTACAGCGTTGTACCCCTGTACGCGTTGTACTGCAATGGACCGATCGGTGCCCCGGCCGGCCCATTGCATTCAATGTGTGCGGGTACGCGTTGTACCCCTGTACGCGTTGATCAGCAATGGACCGATCGGTGCCCCGGCCGGCCCATTGCATTCAATGTGTGCGGGTACGCGTTGTGCCCCTGTACGCGTTGTACTGCAATGGACCGATCGGTGCCCCGGCCGGCCCATTGCATTCAATGTGTGCGGGTACGCGTTGTACCCCTGTACGCGTTGATCAGCAATGGACCGATCGGTGCCCCGGCCGGCCCATTGCATTCAATGTGTGCGGGTACGCGTTGTGCCCCTGTACGCGTTGTACTGCAATGGACCGATCGGTGCCCCGGCCGGCCCATTGCATTCAATGTGTGCGGGTACGCGTTGTGCCCCTGTACGCGTTGTACTGCAATGGACCGATCGGTGCCCCGGCCGGCCCATTGCATTCAATGTGTGCGGGTACGCGTTGTACCCCTGTACGCGTTGTACTGCAATGGACCGATCGGTGCCCCGGCCGGCCCATTGCATTCAATGTGTGCGGGTACGCGTTGTGCCCCTGTACGCGTTGTACTGCAATGGACCGATCGGTGCCCCGGCCGGCCCATTGCATTCAATGTGTGCGGGTACACGTTGTGCCCCTGTACGCGTTGTACTGCAATGGACCGATCGGTGCCCCGGCCGGCCCATTGCATTCAATGTGTGCGGGTACGCGTTGTACCCCTGTACGCGTTGTACTGCAATGGACCGATCGGTGCCCCCGGCCGGCCCATTGCATTCAATGTGTGCGGGTAGGCGTTGTACCCCTGTACGCGTTGATCAGCAATGGACCGATCGGTGCCCCGGCCGGCCCATTGCATTCAATGTGTGCGGGTACGCGTTGTACCCCTGTACGCGTTGTACTGCAATGGACCGATTGGTGCCCCGGCCGGCCCATTGCATTCAATGTGTGCGGGTACGCGTTGTACCCCTGTACGCGTTGTACTGCAATGGACCGATCGGTGCCCCGGCCGGCCCATTGCATTCAATGTGTGCGGGTACGCGTTGTACCCCTGTACGCGTTGTACTGCAATGGACCGATCGGTGCCCCAGGCCGGCCCATTGCATTCAATGTGTGCGGGTACGCGTTGTACCCCTGTACGCGTTGATCAGCAATGGACCGATCGGTGCCCCCGGCCGGCCCATTGCATTCAATGTGTGCGGGTACGCGTTGTACCCCTGTACGCGTTGTACTGCAATGGACCGATCGGTGCCCCGGCCGGCCCATTGCATTCAATGTGTGCGGGTACGCGTTGTGCCCCTGTACGCGTTGTACCGCAATGGACCGATCGGTGCGCACCCATTGACAATGGCCTTGCCTGGCAACGGACGCGTTTTCGAATTTCGAACGAGTCGGTTTCTGGAAATTCAGTTGGTCACCCACAACAATGTTGCAAAATCATGTATGTCATGAAGTTGAAGATTTGAAGGATGCTGTGGGCGTGTATTGGTGCTGCTATTCCATGGATTGGCCAGATTCAGAAGATGCAAACGACTTGGACCTATCACTTTGGACACAAGGGACAGTATCTGCCTCTCCAGCACATATATATTGCTGGCTGTTCCCCTGAGAGCTCACTTGCCTGCACTACATGCTCCAGGACGACATCTGCCACTGCACTGCTGCTGTCTCTGCCCCTCTGGACCCTGCAATGGCACGTACTGTGGAGAGAGCCCCAGCCTTCAGCCTTGAGGAGAACCAGGCCCTGCTGGACAGCCTACTTCCACAGTACAGCAAGCTGTATGGGACACCAGGGGAGCAGGTGAGTGTTCTGTGCACTGCCTTTCTGAATGTGCATTTTGTCTGACTAGCAAGGCTGAAAGTCTGCACGCCACTGGCTAGCAGGCTCACTGAGTAGTTGTCACCCCCATAGTGTGTAGTGACATGCACTGGACAGGTATGGTGCAGTGACAGTGCATTTGAACAAGGTTTTACTTCCCATGCAATGATACCATGTAGTGACGTCTGGCAAACTGTCCATGGGCAGCGTTGCACTGCCTGTGTACATCATGTGCCCCTGTGAATGAGACATGTATATACAACTGTGTCATGCACGGATATGTTGCATGTGTAGAAATGGCCTTTTCACTTTGTCATCCTGACAGGTTAATGCCCATCGGAAGCAGGAAATCTGGAAGGACATCGTCCGGGCTGTCCGGTCCGTGGGGGTCTACAAGCGCCGGATCCGCAACTGCCAGAAGAGGTGGCAGGACCTTCGGGGCTGGACCCGGAGGATTGCACGGGTCCAGCTGAAGCTGTCGCCTCCTCGCAGGAGGGGCGGAACACGGACCCTGACCCCCACATGCTCCAGATCCTGGCGGTGGTGTTTCCAGACCTGGATGGGCAGCTGAAGGCCAGACAGCAGCAAGGAGGGGGTGAGTCAAAGACTGCACTGTGAACTCTGTATTACATGCTTTGTGCCCTCCTCTGGCCTGGTTCAACTGCCACAGTGCAGCAGTCATGTTGTCCAGGAGCCATGTCCCTCTATTGTGCACTGCCCACTCCTCATCTGATACCCAGGTGTGGCCCTTACATTCAGGGAATTGTGTCACTTGGGACTGTGTCCTTGCAGTTTGCTTCACTAAAGGTGGGGGACAGCATCTGTTTCCCTAACTCTGTTGTGGGCATCATGGGTGGGTCCATTGTTCACACAACGCCTGTGTTCGGACATGTAATCTGCGTGTTGCTTTGATATGCGGTCCACTTGCTGAGCTGAGCCACCACATGTGCCTGGGGTATGTGGCACACGCCCATGCAGCGGGTGGGAACAATGTTTGGGCCCCAGGAGTGTGCAGATTACGTGTGTCACACATACATAGCCAGCTATCCACTGTCCAGGGCTCATCCCTCATTCATGTGGGGCAGGACAGTCATGCCTACTCCAGGCCATGCAATGCACCCTGTACTCCCACTCCCGTGTATCAGCTGACACATTGTGCGCAGTGATTTGACCCCTCAGGTGTCTGCCTCTGTGTCAGTGTGCTGTGGATTAGTTGCCAGGACTGCTGGGGTGTTTCTTGGTAGGGGCTCAGCATGCCACTGGAGATGTGACCATAGGAGACGATACTTGTGTGTCACATAGGTGTTTGATCAGCTGCCCGTGCAGACTGGGGTATGCGAATGTGAAGTTCAGGCAGCTGTTCCCCATTCACAGCAGATTGTGAGGGGCTCAGTTTCAGAGGGTAGTGTCACAGGTCTCCCATATGTCCAATCGGTATGACCTGGACAGATGAGGGTTAAGATGATGTGTTGTGTGGGGGATGTACATGTGCACTTGTGCAGCTCCAGGACTTGCATTCCCCATGACCTACTATTGTGACACAGTGCAGAGTGTTGTTGTCTGGCTGCCAAGTCATACATCACTGAGACAGTGATGTATGACTTAGCAGTCATGCCTCCGCCATGGCATGTGTCTACTTATTGGTGATCCTGCAGGGGAGTGACATGTGCTACATGCACACCATTGTGGCGATGGCTATCAGGACATGGGTGCATCATGGTGTCTGTCGCTGGTATGCATCACATGCATTTCCTATTTGACTCTGAGCATCCCTTTCATCCGGAAACCTGTACTGACTCAGTGGCAAGAGTTGTGATGTGTGCATGTCCACATGCTACACCATGTCCTCTGCACTGTCCAACTACTGTGTAGTTGGTGCATGTGTCCACACTGGGGTGTTGCTATCCAACAGACACCAGACAGATGGGTGCAAGGCCATGTGGGATGTGAGTGCCATGGTTGGCATCAGACTGACAATTGGCTTCTCCTGTTCAGTTAGGGCACTTGTAGCAATGTACAACTAATGATGCCAGGGCTTGCTCTGTAATGTGCTGTGCTCACAGTGGTGTGTGCGTTTGGTGCAGGTGACTGATGTCTGTCTGTTTCCCCATTGTTTGCAGATACATCCACGGCCACGGAAGGGGACAGCTCCACGGACCAGGAGGAGCCGGAGAGCCAGACTGGGTCAGCAGCCGAGGAGTGGTCGGAGGGACCCAGTGGCACGGAGGGCGAGGGGAGCCACACCGAGGAGTCCTCAGCACCATCCACCTCAGCTGAGGACCAGAGCAACTCGGAGGATGACTCCCTTATGGAGGCGGGTGTCAGCAGCCACCACACCCCAGCTAATGTTGCTGTCCCCGCCACCACCAGCACCACCACCGCCCTCCCATCGGCTCCCATTCCCCAGGTCCGTGGAGGCTCCCATGTTCGGGAGCGTGTCTCCTTTGGGCCAGGCACCGCACCCCCTGCCCCTGTGTCCCCTGCTGCCCTGAGTGAGGAGTCTGTGTACCTCCTTCGCCAGCTCCATGTAGGGCAGACAGCCATGCTGAGTGTCCTCCATGCGCACACCGCTCTGTTGACTCAGCTGGTGTCGTTCATGGAGGGCATCTCATCGGGCATGTCTGACCTACAGAGGGGCAATAGGTCCATGGACTCCTCCCTGATGGCAGCAGTGTCCCTCCTCAGACAGTCCCTCACCCCTCCTGCCTCTGCTCCATCCACACTCCCCAGCACCTTACCCGTCCCAAGCACACACACACCGGCACAGGCACACACCAGCACACACACATCCAGCACACAGACACACACGCCACAAACAAAACGCACACGCACGCACAGTCAGGGGACTGAAACCAGACTCACAGGGGATGGGGCCCTGGAACACACACGCGCATCCACGAGCACTGCGCAGTCCTCAGTTGCCTCTCCCTCCAAAACACCCTCCCTTGCCTCACCTGCAACCCCAAAGACCCAGCGCCTCTTCCTCAGTGACCTCGGCCTCTTCCCCTCCGATCCAGCTGCTCCAGCATCCAGGGGGAAGAGGAAGCCCACCCACACGGAGCAGAGTGCCCCTCGCCCCCGGACACCCTCCCCCAGGCGCAGACAGACTGAGGCCCCCACCCGCAAGTCCCCCGGAGTCGTAAGAGCAAGACCCCGCCGCCGCCCTGCAGCTCAGGCACCAGGTCTCCTTCCTCCATCCCTCAGGCCCCCACTCCACAGGTGCCCCCACCACACCCTGCCCCAGGTTCCCCCACCCACAGATATACCATCCCCAAGAGGATCCGGCCTTCTCCCCCTGCCACTTGCTCTCCCGGCACCACACCCCCGCTGCGCTTGTCTGTGCCACTGATGTGGTGAGGGTGTCCTCCCCCTCTGTCCAGCCCACCTTGCCTGTTCCCCATTCTCCTCCCCTGGTGGTAGGCACTGCAGTGGAGTCCACTTCCACCCTGTCTGACTTGGGCACTGCAGTGGCGGACCTGTCCACTCCATCTGCAGGGTCCACTGCAGTCGTGCCGGCACCCACAACATCTGAGTCATGCCCCCAGTTGTGCCGGCACACACCATGTCAGACACCTCCACTGCAGTTGTCAGTGGCTCTCCAGCACCCACCACCCCTTCCCTGCTTCCTCCTGGTGAGCCCTGATCCTGTCCCTGCGGTGCCTGGCCTGCCCCCCGGTTGCCCCTCCTAGTGGATTGTCCCTGGTTTTGTGCAGGCATGCGTAGGGTGACATCTGCCACTGTCACCAAGTTTGGACTTTGACAATGGACTGGCCATTGGCCTTTGTGTTTTTTCTGGACTTTGTTTGCATTCCACACATATGCTGAATAAAGCAACTTTCTGTTCTCTAGTGCTTATGCTTCTGATGTACATGTTGTTGATGATGCTAACCATGCCCTTGCTGCAGTGATGGTGATATTTGGTCTCATGATAATGAAGTGTTACTGTGCAGGAACCCATGTGGTCCAGGGGGAATGTGTCCTATCCTGTGGTGTATCCATGTCATCCATAGCAGCATCTGAGGGTGTCATGTGTTCAGTATTTGGCAATGGGATTTCCTACTTAGATTAGCTATTTCACATCTGTGGCTTCCACCCCTGCACATCTGTTGTGCCTGCCATTGTTCAATTCGTCTACTTCCCTGACTGTGTGGCCATCTCCACTGGACATGCAGGTTTGGGCATCAATGGGGAAGGACTCATCGGTGTAGTCAGTGCAACATTGCTATACAAGTGTGTTGGATCTGTGCTGATGATTCCGTTGGCACTTCCATGACCAGGCTGATGTAACAGGAGCCCTCATGTGGTGCTAATTGTTGATTGTGTGACCAAGTGCTCAGCTGACATGATGGGGCCCTACTAAGGCAACATATGGCACAGCTTTCCTCACACAGGAGTGGAGTCCCCTCATGGCAGTGTGTACTCCTGTGACATTGCCTGCGCCCAAGGTGTGTGTTGTATGTGCATGTCTGTGTGTTCACTTCCGTTTAGCTGTGCATGCTGTGTTCCCTAGTGTTGTACCTGTTTGTGATGCTTGCTGAGTTGTCCTATGTTCCCCCAAAGTCTTCTCCCTGGGTTCTCTGTGATGTGGGTGCATGGCACATTACTGGTCATCAGGGTGTCACCCATAGGTGTGTTTGCTGTCAGGGCTGAGTTTGTGTGCAGACGCAGATGGGTCACAGTCAGGTTTCCCTTGGCACTTGTTGTTTGCCCCTGTCATGTGATTTCCAGTTTGTGTTATCTTTCAGTGATTGTGACACGTTGTGTGTGTGACTGCTGGCACTCCTCAGGGTCCGGGCTGCAATGTTGGTTGTTGTCTATGTGTGTTCTTTGTGGGTGACCTTGGCTTCTTCATTGGTGTGTGACTGTGGCTGGGATCCCATTGGTTGGTGTGGTATTGCCGTCATGTCCATGTACAGCGTAGTGTGCAGTGTGTCAGACATTCAGGAGTCTTGTTGAGTGGCCATGTGTGATGTGTTTCTGCACCTTGGTTCCCACCCACCACCCTGGAATAGTCATGGGTGCATGTGCAATGTCACCAGTGCATGTGTGCTTCACTGCTGCACATTGTTGGAGGTCGAGGGGTGTGGTGTTGAGTGTGTGCAGATGAGAGTTGTTGCCCGGCTAGGCCCCTGCCTCCATGTTGGCCTTGGCTTACTGGCCATGCTGATTGATTTGTGCTTGTGTAGGTGTGATGGTAGTTTGTTGCTCAGGACACATGACTGTGGTTCACAGTGTGAACCACATTTAGCTTTGTCATCACAGTGGGATTGTAATGCAGCCCAGGGTCACCACATTGTGGGGGCCCTGGGGGTGGTGCTGTGGTGTGTCTGTGTCTTGCTGTGTCAGTTGCTGTTCCTACGTGCCTGTGTGACATGTGTGATTTGTGCTCCCTCTCATCTGACAATGCCTGCTTGCCCACATAGGGGATTTGGATCCATGAGTTACCTTTGTGTGGCACTGTATGCACATCTGTATGATTGGTATTCAGGTCTCCTCATGTGTTGTGTGGTTGCCTGGGGACACTGGCACCCCCCTCACCTGTTGTGTATGATGTGCAGTGTGGGTCTGCCTGTTTGTGTTTGTGCATCTGCACCACTGCATTGGCATATCTTGGGTGTGCCATTGGCTGTATGTAGTTTGGTGGGTTTCCCCTGCTGTCCCTGGGACTCCTAGGTCATCGGTCAGCACAATGATCATGGTTTGTGTGTCCCATTGCTGCCATGGTATGGTATCTGTTCACCTCACATCTGCAGTCTCCACAGGGTATCTGCATTTGTGTGCCCATTGGTGCAAATATGTGGGTCTGCATTCTGATGGTCACTTCTGTCATTGTGTCATTGATGAATGTTGACAGTGTCAGCCCCCATGGGTGTTGTTTGTCTGCACATGGCCAAAGGTATGTCTTATTTGCACTGCAGTATTTGGCTCACCCAATTTATGTTGCAATGGGACACATACACTACTTTGCCACTGATGTGTTTTTTGTTCTGTGACCAGGAATCATCCATGCAGTTTGGCAGTTGCAGCTCTTTCTTTGTCAACACTTACCTTTTGGTCACTGTGATGATGGGGGTTTAGACCCCATTGCCACAATGTTCAAAAGGTGCTTCAGCTATGGACCCCACACTTACCTTTTGGTCACTGTGATGATGGGGGTTTGGACCCCATTGCCACACTGTTCAAAATGTGCTTCAGCTATGGACCCCACACTTACCTTTTGGTCACAGTGATGATGGGGGTTTAGACCCCATTGCCACAATGTTCAAAAGGTGCTTCAGCTATGGACCCCACACTTACCTTTTGGTCACTGTGATGATGGGGGTTTAGACCCCATTGCCACAATGTTCAAAAGGTGCTTCAGCTATGGACCCCACACTTACATTTTGGTCACTGTGATGATGGGGGTTTAGACTCCATTGCCACAATGTTCAAAAGGTGCTTCAGCAATGGACCCCACACTTACATTTTGGTCACTGTGATGATGGGGGTTTGGACCCCATTGCCACAATGGTCATGGCCTGCTTGCATTGTGGGGGCCACACACATATATGTGTGGCACATGTGCTAGGGGGTCACATTGTATGTTCAAAGTCATGTTCGGTGTTGTAGGCATTTGACACAGTCTACACACGCTTGTCATGGTGTTGGGGGGATGTCTTTTTCTTGCATTCCCTAGGTTGTGGTGTGCTGGTTGTGTCATTCATTGTCCACCCTATGAGTGGGGGTGGTAGTGGTGGTAGGCATCCAGCCCCCCCTGGCTAAGGGTGGTAGTAGTGGTAGGCATCCAGCCCCCCCTGGCTAAGGGTGGTAGTAGTGGTAGGCATCCAGCCCCCTGGGTGAGGGTGGTAGTAGTGGTAGGCATCCAGCCCCCTGGGTGAGGGTGGTAGTAGTGGTAGGCATCCAGCCCCCCCTGGCTAAGGGTGGTAGTAGTGGTAGGCATCCAGCCCCCCCTGGCTAAGGGTGGTAGTGGTGGTAGGCATCCAGCCCCCGCTGGCTAAGGGTGGTAGTAGTGGTAGGCATCCAGCCCCCCCTGGCTAAGGGTGGTGGTAGGCATCCAGCCCCCCCTGGGTGAGGGTGGTAGTAGTGGGAGGCATCCAGCCCCCTGGGTGAGGGTGGTAGTAGTGGTAGGCATCCAGCCCCCTGGCTAAGGGTGGTAGTAGTGGTAGGCATCCAGCCCCCTGGCTAAGGGTGGTAGTAGGCAACCAGCCCCCCCTGGCTAAGGGTGGTAGTAGTGGTAGGCATCCAGCCCCCCCTGGCTAAGGGTGGTAGTAGTGGTAGGCATCCAGCCCCCCCTGGGTGAGGGTGGTAGTAGGCATCCAGCCCCCCCTGGCTAAGGGTGGTAGTAGTGGTAGGCATCCAGCCCCCCCTGGCTAAGGGTGGTAGTGGTGGTAGGCATCCAGCCCCCCCTGGCTAAGGGTGGTAGTAGTGGTAGGCATCCAGCCCCCCCTGGCTAAGGGTGGTGGTAGGCATCCAGCCCGCCCTGGCTAAGGGTGGTGGTAGGCATCCAGCCCCCCCTGGCTAAGGGTGGTGGTAGGCATCCAGCCCCCCCTGGCTAAGGGTGGTAGTAGGCATCCAGCCCCCTGGCTAAGGGTGGTAGTAGTGGTAGGCATCCAGCCCCCTGGCTAAGGGTGGTAGTAGTGGTAGGCATCCAGCCCCCTGGCTAAGGGTGGTAGTAGTGGTAGGCATCCAGCCCCCCTGGGTGAGGGTGGTAGTAGTGGTAGTCATCCAGCCCCCTGGGTGAGGGTGGTAGTAGTGGTAGGCATCCAGCCCCCTAGCTAAGGGTGGTAGTAGTGGTAGGCATCCAGCCCCCTGGCTAAGGGTGGTAGTGGTGGTAGGCATCCAGCCCCCCTGGCTAGGGGTGGTAGTAGTGGTAGGCATCCAGCCCCCCCTGGTTAAGGGTGGTGGTAGGCATCCAACCCCCCCTGGGTGAGGGTGGTAGTAGTGATAGGCATCCAGCCCCCCCTGGCTAAGGGTGGTAGTAGTGGTAGGCATCCAGCCCTCCCTGGCTAAGGGTGGTAGTAGAGGTAGGCATCCAGCCCCCCTGGGTGAGGGTGGTAGTAGTGGTAGGCATCCAGCCCCCTGGGTGAGGGTGGTAGTAGTGGTAGGCATCCAGCCCCCTGGCTAAGGGTGGTAGTAGTGGTAGGCATCCAGCCCCCCTGGCTAAGGGTGGTAGTAGTGGTAGGCATCCAGCCCCCCTGGGTGAGGGTGGTAGTAGGCATCCAGCCCCCTGGTTAAGGGTGGTAGTAGTGGTAGGCATCCAGCCCCCCTGGGTAGGGGTGGTGGTGCGCATTCAGGCCCCTGTGTGCATATGTGGCATTGGTGATGGGCATCCCGCCCCTATGGTGCTGCTGTTGCTGGTGTAAGTATATTCTGCATCCCTCTGTGTGTGTGTGATGTGTCGTGTACGTGTTGTATGTGTTTTGTGGTTGGTGTCTGACTTACCTTCTGCGCCGTACGCGTCCGTGCCTGTTCCGGTAGTAAATG
>CAWUFW010029972.1:0-18042 GCA_963921515.1 Calotriton arnoldi
GGGGCCGATTCCGATCTCGGTCGGAGGCGCACTCCAATACCATTCGGTCGGGAAAAAAGCCATGCGAAAGCCAGTTTCCCGACCGATCCGCACAGCACACACCGAACGAGCAAGTACGATGCGCACAACAGCAAAAAATTCGGCCGAGCCGTACTCACCCAAACCAGGTCCTGTTCTCCGACCGAGGCGAATCCGGGAAACGCCGAATCGAGTCGCACGGAAGGGAAAATGCAGCCCCGTCCGGCCGGACAAGTACGATGCGCTTTCCGTACGCGCCGAACCCGTCGCTACGCACGGCATCAGCCAAAAGCATCCGGGAGAGGCGCACATAAGCTCCGAACCGCGCCACAACACGATCCACGGCCACGCAGACGAACACAGCACAGACGAGGACGACGCGAAGCGACGAGGACGAAGCGAAGCGACGAGGACGAAGCCAAGCCGACGAGGACGACGTCGAGGCAACGAGAAGGACGAACGACACGAACCAACCATGAATCCCTTCGTCCCGATCATACCAATATTCTACATCTACTACCGGAACAGGCACGGACGCGTACGGCGCAGAAGGTAAGTCAGACACCAACCACAAAACACATACAACACGTACACGACACATCACACACATACACTGGGAATCTGGAATATACTTGCAACAGCAGCACCATAGGGGCGGGATGCCCATCACCAATGCCACATATGCACACAGGGGCCTGAATGCGCGCCACCACCCCAACCCAGGGGGGGGCTGGATGCCAACCACCCTCAACCAGGGGGGCAGGATGCCTACCACTACTACCACCCTCACCCAGGGGGGCAGGATGCCTACCACTACTACCACCCTCAGCCCAGGGTGGCAGGATGCCTACCACTACTACCACCCTTAGCCAGGGGGCAGGATGCCTACCACTACTACCACCCTTAGCCAGGGGGCAGGATGCCTACCACTACTACCACCCTTAGCCAGGGGGGCTGGATGCCTACCACTACTACCACCCTTAGCCAGGGGGCAGGATGCCCACCACTACTACCACCCTCAGCCCAGGGGCGGCTGGATGCCTACCACTACTACCACCCTTAGCCAGGGGGGCTGGATGCCTACCACTACTACCACCCTTAGCCAGGGGGCAGGATGCCTACCACTACTACCACCCTCACCCAGGGGGGCAGGATGCCTACCACTACTACCACCCTTAGCCAGGGGGGGCAGGATGCCTACCACTACTACCACCCTTAGCCAGGGGGGCAGGATGCCTACCACTACTACCACCCTTAGCCAGGGGGGCAGGATGCCTACCACTACTACCACCCCAACCCAGGGGCGGCTGGATGCCTACCACTACTACCACCCTTAGCCAGGGGGGCAGGATGCCTACCACTACTACCACCCTTAGCCAGGGGGGCAGGATGCCTACCACTACTACCACCCTCACCCAGGGTGGCAGGATGCCTACCACTACTACCACCCTCAGCCAGGGGTGGCAGGATGCCTACCACTACTACCACCCTTAGCCAGGGGGCAGGATGCCCACCACTACTACCACCCTCACCCAGGGGGGCAGGATGCCTACCACTACTACCACCCTTAGCCAGGGGGGCAGGATGCCTACCACTACTACCACCCTTAGCCAGGGGTGGCAGGATGCCTACCACTACTACCACCCTCACCCAGGGGGGCAGGATGCCTACCACTACTACCACCTCACCCAGGGGGGCAGGATGCCTACCACTACTACCACCCTTAGCCAGGGGGGCTGGATGCCTACCACTACTACCACCCTCACCCAGGGGGGGCAGGATGCCTACCACTACTACCACCCTTAGCCAGGGGGCAGGATGCCTACCACTACTACCACCCTCAGCCCAGGGGGGCTGGATGCCTACCACTACTACCACCCTTAGCCAGGGGGCAGGATGCCCACCACTACTACCACCCTCACCCACGGGGGGCAGGATGCCTACCACTACTACCACCCTTAGCCAGGGTGGCAGGATGCCTACCACTACTACCACCCTTAGCCAGGGGGGCAGGATGCCTACCACTACTACCACCCCAACCCAGGGGGGCTGGATGCCTACCACTACTACCACCCTTAGCCAGGGGGGCTGGATGCCTACCACTACTACCACCCTTAGCCAGGGGGGCAGGATGCCTACCACTACTACCACCCTCAACCCAGGGGGGGCTGGATGCCTACCACTACTACCACCCTTAGCCAGGGGGGGCTGGATGCCTACCACTACTACCACCCTTAGCCAGGGGGGGCTGGATGCCTACCACTACTACCACCCCCACTCATAGGATGGACAATGCATGACACAACAAGCACACCACAACCTAGGGAATGCAAGATTAAGACATCCCCCCACCACCATGACAAGCGTGTGTAGGCTGTGTCAAATGCCTACAACACCGAACATGACTTTCAACATACAATGTGACCCCCTAGCACATGTGCCACACATATATGTGTGTGGCACCCACAATGCAAGCAGCCCATGACCATTGTGGCAATGGGGCCTAAACCCCCATCATCACAGTGACCAAAAGGTAAGTGTGGGGTCCATAGCTGAAGCACATTTTGACCATTGTGGCAATGGGGTCTAAACCCCCATCATCACAGTGACCAAAAGGCAAGTGTGGGGTCCATAGCTGAAGCACATTTTGACCATTGTGGCAATGGGGTCTACACCCTCATCATCACAGTGACCAAAAGGTAATTGTTGACAAAGAAAGAGCTGCAACTGCCAAACTGCATGGATCATTCCTGCTCACAGAACCAAAAACTCATCTGTGGCAAAGTAGTGTATGTGTCCCATTGCAACATAAATTGGGGGAGCCAAATACTGCAGTGCAAATGAAACATTCCTTTGGCCATGTGCAGACAAACAACACCCATGGGGGCTGAGACCGTCAACAGTCATCAATGACACAATGACAGAAGTGACCATCAGAATGCAGAACCACATATTTGCACCAATGGGCACACAAATGCAGATACCCTGTGGAGACAGCAGATGTGAGGTGAACAGATACCATACCATGGCAGCAATGGGACACACAAACCATGATCACTGTGCTGACCGATGACCTAGGAGTCCCAGGGACAGCAGGGGAAACACACCAAACAACATACAGCCAATGGCACACCCAAGATATGCCAATGCAGTGGTGCAGATGCACAAACACAAACAGGCAGACCAACACTGTCATCATACACAGCAGGTGAGGGGTGGGGGTGCCAGTGTCCCCAGGCAACCACACAACACATGAGGAGAGCTGAATACCAATCATACAGATGTGCATACACTGCCACACTAAGGTAACTCATGGATCCAAATCCCCTATGTGGGCAAGCAGGCATTGTCAGGTGAGAGGGAGCACAAAACACACATGTCACACAGGCACGTAGGAACAACAACTGACACAGCAAGTCACAGACACACCACAGCACCACCCCCAGGGCCCCCACAATGTGGTGACCCTGGGCTGAATAAAAATACCACTGTGATGACAAAGCTAAATGTCGTTCACACTATGAACCACAGTCAGGTGTCCTGAGCAACAAACTACCATCACACCTACACAAGCACAAATCAATCAGCATGGCCAGTAAGCCAAGGCCAACATGGAGGCAGGGGCCTAGCCGGGCAACAACTCTCATCTGCACACACTCAACACCACACCCCTCGACCTCCAACAATGTGCAGCAGTGAAGTACACATGCACTGGTGACATTGCACATGCACCCATGACTATTCCAGGGTGGTGGGTGGGAACCAAGGTGTAGAAACACATCACACATGGACACTCAACAAGACTCCTGAATGTCTGACACACTGCACACTACGCTGTACATGGACATGACGGCAATACCACACCGACCAATGGGATCCCAGCCACAGTCACACACCAATGAAGAAGCCAAGGTCACCCACAAAGAACACACATAGACAACTTCCAACATTGCAGCTCTGACCCTGAGGAGTGGCAGCAGTCACACACACAACATGTCACAATCACTGAAAGATAACACAAACTGGAAATCACATGACAGGGGCAAACAACAAGTGCCAAGGGGAAACCTGACTGTGACCCATCTGCGTCTGCACACAAACTCAGCCCTGACAGCAAACACACCTATGGGTGACACCCTGATGACCAGTAATGTGCCATGCACCCACATCACAGAGAACACAGGGAGAAGACTTTGGGGGAACATAGCTCAAGTCAGCAAGCATCACAAACAGGTACAACACTAGGGATCACAGCATGCGCAGATGAATGGAAGTGAACACACAGACATGCACATACAACACACACCTTGGGTGCAGGCAATGTCACACGTGTACACACTGCCATGAGGGGACTCCACTCCTGTGTGAGGAAAGCTGTGCCATATGTTGCCTCAGTAGGGCCCCATCATGTCAGCTGAGCACTTGGTCACACAATCAACAATTAGCACCAAATGAGGGCTCCCATCACATCAGCCTGGTCATGGATGTGCCAACGGAATCATCAGCACAGATCCAACACACTTGTATAGCAATGTTGCACTGACTACACGGATGAGTCCCTCCCCATTGATGCCCAAACCTGCATGTCCACTGGAGATGGCAACACGGTCAGGGAAGTAGACAAATGCAACGATGGCAGGCACAACAGATGTGCAGGGGTGGAAGCCACAGATATGAAATTGCCAATGTAAGTAGGAAACCCATTGCCAAATACTGAACACATGACACCCTCAGATGCTGCTATTGATGACATGGATACACCACATGATAGGACACATTCCCCCTGGACCACATGGGTTCCTGCACAGTAACACTTCATAATCATGAGACCAGATATCACCATCACTGCAGCAAGGGCATGGTTAGCTGCACCAACAACATGTACATCTGAAGCATGAGCACTAGAGAAAAGAAAGTTGCTTTATTCAGCATATGTGTTGAGGCCAAACGAAGTCCTGAAAAAAGAGCAAAGGCCAATGGCCAGTCCATTGTCAAAGTTCAAACAGGGTGACACTGGCAGATGTCACCCTACGCATGCCTGCACAATACCAGGGACAATCCACTAGGAGGGGCAACCGGGGGGCAGGCCAGGCACCGCAGGGACAGGATCAGGGCTCACCAGGGGGAGTCAGGGAAGGGGTGGTGGGTGCAGGAGAGCCACTGACAACTGCAGTGGAGGTGTCTGACATGGTGTGTGCCGGCACAACTGGGGGGCATGACACAGATGTCGTGGGTGCCGGCACAACTGCAGTGGACCCTGCAGATGGGGTGGACAGGTCCGCCACTGCAGTGCCCAAGTCAGACAGGGCGGTAGTGGACTCCACTGCAGTGCCTACCTCCAGGGGAGGAGAATGGGGAACAGGCAAGGTGGGTTGGACAGAGGGGGGACACCCTCACCACATCAGTGGCACAGACAAGCGCAGCGGGGGGTGTGGTGCTGGGAGAGCAAGTGGCAGGGGGAGAAGGCCGGAGCATCTTGGGGATGGTATATCTGTGGGTGGGGGAACCTGGGGCAGGGTGTGGTGGGGGCACCTGTGCAGTGGGGGCCTGAGGGATGGAGGACGGAGACCTTGTGCCTGAGCTGCAGGGTGGTGGCGGGGTCTTGCTCTTAGCACTCCGGGGGGACTTGCGGGTGGGGGCCTCAGTCCGTCTGCGCCTGGGGGAGGGTGTCCGGGGGCGAGGGGCACTCTGCTCCGTGTGGGTGGGCTTCCTCTTCCCCCGGGATGCTGGAGCAGCTTCATCGGTGGGGAAGAGGCCGAGGTCACAGAGGAAGAGCTGCTGTGACTTTGGGGTTGCAGGTGAGGCAAGGGAGGGTGCTTTGGAGGGAGAGGGAACTGAGGACTGCGCAGTGCATGTGGATGCGTGTGTGTGTTCCAGGGCCCCATCCCCTGTGAGTCTGGCTTCAGTCCCCTGAATGTGCGTGCGTGTGCGTTTTGTCATTGGCGTGTGTGTCAGTGTGCTGGATGTGTGTGTGCTGGTGTGTGCCTGTGCCAGTGTGTGTGTGCCTGGGATGGGTAAGGTGCTGGGGAGTGTGGATGGAGCAGAGGCAGGAGGGGTGAGGGACCGTTTGAGGAGGGACACTGCTGCCGTCAGGGAGGAGTCCATGGACCTATTGCCCCTCTGTAGGTCAGACATGCCCGATGAGATGCCCTCCATGAACGACACCAGCTGAGTCAACAGCGCGGTGTGCGCATGGAGGACACTCAGCATGGCTGTCTGCCCTACATGGAGCTGGCGAAGGAGGTACACAGACTCCTCACTCAGGGCAGCAGGGGACACAGGGGCAGGGGGTGCGGTGCCTGGCCCAAAGGAGACACGCTCCCGGACATGGGAGCCTCCACGGACCTGGGGAATGGGAGCCGATGGGAGGGCGGTGGTGGTGCTGGTGGTGGCGGGGACAGCAACACTAGCTGGGGTGTGGTGGCTGCTGACACCCGCCTCCACAAGGGAGTCATCCTCCGAGTTGCTCTGGTCCTCAGCTGAGGTGGATGCTGCTGAGGACTCCTCGGTGTGGCTCCCCTCGCCCTCCGTGCCACTGGGTCCCTCCGACCACTCCTCGGCTGCTGACCCAGTCTGGCTCTCCGGCTCCTCCTGGTCCGTGGAGCTGTCCCCTTCCGTGGCCGTGGATGTATCTGCAAACAATGGGGAAACAGACAGACATCAGTCACCTGCACCAAACGCACACACCACTGTGAGCACAGCACATTACAGAGCAAGCCCTGGCATCATTAGTTGTACATTGCTAAAAGTGCCCTAATTGAACAGGAGAAGTCAATTGTCAGTCTGATGCCAAGCATGGCACTCACATCCCACATGGCCTTGCACCCATCTGTCTGGTGTCTGTTGGATTGCAACACCCCAGTGTTGACACATGCACCAAGTACACAGTAGTTGGACAGTGCAGAGGACACGGTGTGGACACATCACAGCTCTTGCCACTGAGTCAGTACAGGTTCACGGATGTAAGGGATGCCCAGAGTCAAATAGGAAATGCATGTGATGCATTCCAGCGACAGACACCATGATGCACCCATGTCCTGATAGCCAGCGCCACTATGGTGTGCATGTAGCACATGTCACTCCCCTGCAGGATCACCAATCAGTAGACACATGCCATGGCGGAGGCATGACTGCAAAGTCATACATCACTGTCTCAGTGATGTATGACTTTGCAGCCAGACAACAACACTCTGCACTGTGTCACAATAGTAGGTCATGGGGAATGCAAGTCCTGGAGCTGCACAAGTGCACATGTACATCCCCCCCACAACACATCCTCTTAACCCTCATCTGTCCAGGTCATACCTATTGGACATATGGGAGACCTGTGACACTACCCTCTGAACCTGAGCCCCTCACACTCTGCTGTGCATGGGGAACAGCTGCCTGAACTTCACATTTACATGCCCCAGTCTGCATGGGCAGCTGATCAGACACCTATGTGTCACACAAGTATCGTCTCCTATGGTCACATCTCCAGTGGCATGCTGAGCCCCTACCAAGAAACTCCACAGCAGTCCTGGCGACTAATCCACAGCACACTGACACAGAGGCAGACACCTGAGGGGTCAAATCACTGTGCACAATGTGTCCTCTGATACACGGGAGTGGGAGTACAGAGTGTATTGTATGGCCTGGAGTAGGCATGACTGTCCAGCCCCACATGAATGAGGGATGAGCCCTGGACTGTAGGCAGCTGGCTAAGTATGTGTGACACACGTCATATACATACTCCTGGGGCCCAAACATTGTTCCCACCCGCAGCATGGGTGTGTGCCAGGTACCCCAGCCACATGTGGTGGATCAGCTCAGCAATTGGACCACAGATCAAAGTAACACGCTGAATACATGTCAGAATACAGGCATTGTGTAAGCAATGGACCCACCCATGATGCCCACCACAGAGTCAGGGAAACAGATGCTGTCTCCCACCTTGAGTCAAGCAAACTGCAAGGACACAGTCCTAAGTGACAGAATTCCCTGCATGTAAGGGCCACACCTGGGTATCAGATGAGGAGTGGGCAGTGCACAATAGAGGGACATGGCTCCTGGACAACATGACTGCTGTACTGTGGCAGTTCAACCTGGCCCGAGGAGGGCACATAACATGTTAGACAGAGTACACAGTGCAGTCTTTGACTCACCCCCTCCTTGCTGCTCTCTGGCCTTCAGCTGCCCATCCAGGTCTGGAAAGACCACCGCCAGGATCCTGAGCATGTGGGGGGTCAGGGTCCGTGTTCCGCCCCTCCTGCGAGGAGGCGACAGCTTCAGCTGGACCCGTGCAATCCTCCGGGTCCAGCCCCGAAGGTCCTGCCACCTCTTTTGGCAGTTGCGGATCCGGCGCTTGTAGACCCCTCACGGACCGGACAGCCCGGACGATGTCCTTCCATATCTCATGCTTCCGATGGGCAGAAGCCTGTCAGGATGACAAAGTGATAAGGCCATTATTACACATGCAACATATCCGTGCATGACACAGTTGCATATACATGTCGCAATCACAGGGGCACATGGTGTACCCAGGCAGTGCACGGCTGCCCATGGACAGTTTTCCAGAAGTCACTACATGGTATCATAGCATGGGGAGTAAAACCCTGTTCAGAAGCACTGTCACTGCACCATACCTGTCCAGTGCAAGTCACTACACACTATGGGGGGTGACAACTACTCAGTGAGCCTGCTAGCCAGTGGTGTGCTGACTCTCAGCCTTGCTAGTCAGACAAAATGCACATTCAGAAAGGCAGTGCACAGAACACTCACCTGCTCCCCTGGTGTCCCATACAGCTTGCTGTACTGTGGAAGTAGGCTGTCCAGCAGGGCCTGGTTCTCTTCAAGGCTGAAGGCTGGGGCTCTCTCCACAGTACGTGCCATTGCAGGGTCCAGAGGGGCAGAGACAGCAGCAGTGCAGTGGCAGATGTCGTCCTGGAGCATGTAGTGCAGGCAAGTGGGCTCTCAGGGGAACATGCAGCAATATATATGTGCTGGAGAGGCAGATACTGTCCCTTGTGTCCAAAGTGATAGGTCCAAGTCGTTTGCATCTTCTGAATCTGGCCAATCCATGGAATAGCAGCACCAAAACACGCCCACAGCATCCTTCAAAATTTCAACTTCATGACATACATGATTTTGCAACATTGTTGTGGGTGACCAACTGATTTTCCAGCAACCGACTCGTTCGAATATTCGAAAACGCGTCCGTTGCCAGGCAAGCCCATTGTCAATGGGTGCGCACCGATCGGTCCATTGAGGTACAACGCGCACAGGGGTACAACGCGTACCCGCACACATTGAATGCAATGGGCCGGCCGGAGGCACCGATCGGTCCATTGCAGTACAACGCGCACAGGGGTACAACGCGTACCCGCACACATTGAATGCAATGGGCCGGCCGGAGGCACCGATCGGTCCATTGCAGTACAACGCGCACAGGGGTACAACGCGTACCCGCACACATTGAATGCAATGGGCCGGCCGGAGGCACCGATCGGTCCATTGCAGTACAACGCGCACAGGGGTACAACGCGTACCCGCACACATTGAAAGCAATGGGCCGGCCGGAGGCACCGATCGGTCCATTGCAGTACAACGCGCACAGGGGTACAACGCGTACCCGCACACATTGAAAGCAATGGGCCGGCCGGAGGCACCGATCGGTCCATTGCTGTTCAACGCATCACTGTACATGTGACTGGCATATGTCAGCATGCCTGTCTCAGATGGACATATGCCAGCCACAGATAGCTCCCAGGGAGTGAGGGGCACACCTACATCACGACAGCCTGTCCAAACCTTATCATAAGGCATGTAAGGCTGCATTTCCTATTGTGTGTATGTTGGTGTACATGTTGTCCTGTGGGTGTCACCTGTGGGCAGCCACCCCCAGGCTGTGCACGTGTTAATGGGGACAGGATCCTGGGTGTTACGTGTACGTGACCACTGTGATGTGCAACTGTTCATATCTGTGCATGTGCCATGGTCACATTTCACAGTGGTGTTTGTGTATGTCATGTCACATACCCCGTGAGTCCCATGTGGGACGGTATGTTTGAGCCAGGGTGTCCCAGTGGCACAATAGTGATGGCCCTCCACAGTCTTTGTGCATGTAGTGTTTACAATGTCTCTGATTTCATGTGCACAATGGGAGACAGTCTCCACATCCACGTTGTGTGTGCATGGACTCTGATGTTGTGCGTGTGTGTCACAGACGTCCATGGCTCTCCTGCCATGGCAAGTGTGGCCACTACCTGTGGGGGTCATGTTTGTTTTGTTGTGGTGTACACATGATACTCCAGGTGATGCCAGTGTCCATGTGGCATTACAGGGTCCCTGGGAATGTGCCTGTCGTTGAGCTGTGGTGCCTGGGGCACATCTGTCCTCACATGTCACTGGGGGGTGACTGTGACACAGCATCATGATATCCAATGGGCCAACCTGGGACAAATTGATGCCACCTGTAGGACCGTGTTGACAGATGTTGGCCATGTATGTACCATACATGTCGTTCCGGTACTGCACACTTCATGTAGTTGTGCCTCATGATGATGTATGTTGGGATCTTGAGTGTGTTCAATGCCGCATATGTGGGGTGACTGACGATCTTGCTTACTTCTCCTCTGCACTGCAGGGCTCCTGCTGTCCATCGGCCATTCCCAGACCTGGCAACGATGGTGGAACGGGACAGCATCCGACGGTACCGCTTCACCAGGCAGCTGATTGAGGATTTGGCAGTGCAGTTGTCCCCACATTTGCAGCCTGGCCGGCCGTATCCTACAGCGCTGACCCCCAAGGTGAAGGTGATGGCAGCCCTACACTTCTTTGCCACCGGTACCTTCCAACATACTGTGGCGTCTGCTGGTGGGATGTCACAGACCATGTTCAGCCGTGTGCTCCGCGATTTCTTGGCGGCAATGTTGCTCTTCCTGAACCGGTACATCTATTTCCCTAGACTGCGACGACTCACTGACGTGAAGAGTGACTTTTATGCCCTGGGGAGGATGCCGCATGTCATTGGCTCCATTGATGGGACACATGTGGCTTTGGTACCACCACAGGCCCAGGAGCAGGCCTACAGGAACCGCAAGCACTACCACTCGGTCAATGCACTGGTGGTGTGTCTTGCAGACATGACCATCACACACGTGTGTGCCCGTTTCCCTGGTTCAGCACACGATGCCTTTGTGATGAGGAGTAGTCGCATCCCCAGGTTGATGGCACAGATGCAGAACCAGCGTGCCTGGCTTGTCGGTGTGTACTGACTTTGTGCCATTGTGTGTGATCTGATCTGTAGTATTCCGCCCACTTTTCCAAGTCAGCTGATGTGCACTTGTCTGTCCGTAGGTGACTCGGGATACCCCAACATGCCGTGGTTGCTGACACCCCTCAGGAACCCTGTGACACCTGCCCAGATGCGCTACAATGAGGCACATGGTCGGACCAGGAGAGTGATTGAGCGGACCTTTGGTCTCCTGAAGAGCCGCTTCCGCTGCCTGGACAAGACCGGAGGGTCCCTCCCATATGCCCCTGCGAAAGTGTGCAAGATTATCATCGTCTGCTGCATGCTCCACAACCTGGCAGTGCGGAAGGAGTTGCCTCTCATCCAGGATGACGATGACCAACATCCGCCACCTGTGGAGGATCCTGGCCTGGACCACGATGCCAGTGACGATGATGATGATGATGGTGATGGTGATGTCCGCACACAGCTCATCACCAACTTCTTTAGCTGAATGTGAGTATCCTGAGGTGTCATGTCAATGATGTGAGTTGGCATGATGTGTGGGTGGTGCTCTGGTGCTGTTGGAGTGTGTCCATGGGCTACTTGACTGGATGTGTGTTGCGATGTGTGGTGACAGGTGGGCTGTACTCCCCAACAGTGTTGACATGCTAACTTGGTTCTGGGTGGGTATCTTGTAACATGTATTGTGCATGAGTTTTGCTGTTCTGTCCTGTACTCCATTGCTTTTGACTGTGTGTCATTTCTGTCCTTCACAGGGTACTTTCAGATTCGTTTGGTCAACTGTGTCCACCGACAACGTGATTGCACATCCAGGCTGGTAGCTGTTGTGTCCCTACAGGTGATGTGCGCCACACCCATGGACTTCCTTCTGTCTACAGTTGTTGACTGTGTGCCCGCTACCAGGTGGGGTTACCTTGCATCTGTAGTGGTTACGGCATGTTGCTACTGTGTAATAAACCTGTGCTTCACTTAGTGATGTGCGTTGTCTGTGGTCACACATTTGACTGCCATTTGCTTACTGCACCTGTGGGCTACTTGACTACAACTGGGAATGGGTGTGGTGTCTGTGCATTGCACCGTCTTCCCTGGCAACATCAGTGTAGGCAATGAGTCAGATGGCCTAGGTGTGTATGTGTTGTGTAGCCCTGGTGGTGTGTCTCCCTCATATGTGTCACGTTGCCTGTACTCACATGCCTGTGTTGTCCTTGCTGTTGCAGTTCGCATACACAGTGTAATTTTGTTGTTCATCATCCCCATAACAGTACCCACGTTGGAATCACGACAGAGGCAAGTATGGTGTATTATTGTGTTTATTGTGATACATCTGTGATAATAGTGCATAGGATGGATTGTGCTGTACATGAATCTTGCAATCCCAAGTTCCTAGATGAATAGAAAGTCCAGGTAGACAGGATCCCCAGTATCGGGGCCACAGTTGTCTGACACATTGTTCCAACTTGTACTCCCCATGCAATGTGTGGGAGTAGTGTTGCCATCAACAGGGTGAACAGTCTGTGCACAAAGGCGAAAATCCAGAACAGGTTCAGGCTTCCTGGGAGTTGCGCTTGGCCATCAGCCTCTCACTTTCCCCTCCTCGGACGACCCCTCTTCTTGGGGGGGGGCCCTCAAGTGCAGGCTGCTGCGGTGCAGGGGACTCTCCGCCAGAGTCCTCCTCCCTCCCTGTGGCAGTTGCAGTTTGTTCGGTACCAGATGTTGTTGGCACACAGGGAGGTGTGGACTGGTTGCTGTTCATCTGGCGGAGGCATTGTAAAATGTCCCTGTGCACCGCCGTCATCTCATGTAGTACATCCCACTTGGACTCCACGCGGGTCATGTGGGAGTCCACACGTGACATGTGGGAGTCCACACGTGACATGTGTGACTCCACATGGGACATGTGGGAGTCCAAGCGGGCATGATGGGCAGCCTGCTGCTGTTTGATGTCTCTGAGGAGCCCCACTACCTGGCTGAGCTCTCCGGTGCTGGACTGGTACGCATCAGCTATGCGTACCAGTTGTGGGTCTTCATGCACACCAGCAACGTCTGCAAGCAGCGACCTCTGTCTCCCACCCCTCCCACCACCCCTGCTGACATGTGCAGTGTGTGCAGTTGCACGCACAGATAACCCTGGTCCACCTTGGGGGTTGGTGGTGGTGGTGGTGTCCATGGCCCCAGGTTGGTCCAGGGTCACTGCGCTGGTGTTGTTCCTTATTCTGTCCATGTCGGCAGGGATGGTATTCGTGGTGACAGTCGTTGGAGGGGTGGGTGCAGGGGGTGCAGCTGGTGGACCTGCTGGTGCTGCAGCTGGTGGTCCTGCTGGTGCAGCATGTTGACTTGCACCGGATGTGCCAGGTTGTTCTTCATCGTCCGAGGAGGACAGAGGCTGTACGACGCCAGTGAGCTCGGCATCCTCTTGAGCCTGGGACTGGGACTCCTCAGCGTCTGCTGCTGTGTCCCTATCATCACCTGTTTTTGGGAGACACAAACAATGTATGTCATGTTTCTGCAGGCATCAGTGGTTGACACACCTGACAGTTGTGACTGTGCCTCGGGGTGCGGGCCTGTACATTGTATTGTCCTAAGTCGTCACAGTCAGGGGTTGATATTGGTGTGGCACATTGTCCTGCATTATTTGGGCATTTCTATGTATTCTCTGGGGTGTGAACATGGTCTGCATTGATTGTGTTTGGTTGACAGCCAGACCTCCTTCCCACCCACCCACCCACCCAGTCAGTTATCCCACCATGGAACGTGCTTGCATTGCAGGGAGTGTAAGTTGTCTCTCAGGATGTCAGTCAGAGGTGTCCTGCTGTTTGTTGGTGCACAGTTGGCAGCAGGGCCTTGTGCTCCCCGCAGCAGTAGCCAGTGTCAGCCATCTTGTGAGTCCTTCTCCACTCCCTGTGATGTGAGCATGGTTCAGGGTGGTGTTGATGGGCCAGTTGTGAGGCTGAGCAATGTCTGTGACTACGACTCCCATCATGCTATTGCCTCCACCCCCTTCCCAGCATGCCCATGCTTCCTTCCTTTTGACTCTGCTTCCCTGTGGGGTGGGCTGGCTGTGCTGACAGGATGGCTGGGAGTGTTGTCCTGGCAGTTGTTTGGCTAAGAGTCCCAAGAGTGTCCCTGTGCTTCACACAACATAACCCAGGGTGGTGGTGCTTTGTGGGATCTTGTGTTAGGATGGAGGGCATTGCATTCTACCAGGTGGGTACTGTGGAGTTTGTGTTGGGGGGGGGTGTGAGGGGAGGTGCTGGTGACTATGGTCAGTGCTGCAAGTCCCCCTTCCCACCCAGCCAGCCGGATATCCCACCATGGAACGTGCTTGCATTGCAGGGAGTGTAAGTTGTCTCTCAGGATGTCAGTCAGTGGTGTCCTGCTGTTTGTTGGTGCACAGTTGGCAGCAGGGCCTTGTGCTCCCCACAGCAGTAGCCAGTGTCAGCCATCTTGTGAGTCCTTCTCCACTCCCTGTGATGTGAGCATGGTTCAGGGTGGTGTTGATGGGCCAGTTGTGAGGCTGAGCAATGTCTGTGACTACGACTCCCATCATGCTATTGCCTCCACCCCCCTTCCCAGCATGCCCATGCTTCCTTCCTTTTGACTCTGCTTCCCTGTGGGGTGGGCTGGCTGTGCTGACAGGATGGCTGGGAGTGTTGTCCTGGCAGTTGTTTGGCTAAGAGTCCCAAGAGTGTCCCTGTGCTTCACACAACATAACCCAGGGTGGTGGTGCTTTGTGGGATCTTGTGTTAGGATGGAGGGCATTGCATTCTACCAGGTGGGTACTGTGGAGTTTGTGTTGGGGGGGGGTGTGAGGGGAGGTGCTGGTGACTATGGTCAGTGCTGCAAGTCCCCCTTCCCACCCAGCCAGCCGGATATCCCACCATGGAACGTGCTTGCATTGCAGGGAGTGGAAGTTGTCTCTCAGGATGTCAGTCAGTGGTGTCCTGCTGTTGGTTGATGTGCAGTTCCCAGCATGCCCTTGTGCTCCCCACGACACAGCAACAGTGTCAGACATCTTTGATGGGCCTTTCTACTCTCTGTGGGATGTGCATGCGTGAGTGTGAGCTTGCTGGGCCATGTGGTGGGGGATGTAGAGCTGTGACTACGACTCCCATCATGCTATTGCCTCCACCCCCTTCCCAGCATGCCCATGCTTCCTTCCTTTTGACTCTGCTTCCCTGTGGGGTGGGCTGGCTGTGCTGACAGGATGGCTGGGAGTGTTGTCCTGGCAGTTGTTTGGCTAAGAGTCCCAAGAGTGTCCCTGTGCTTCACACAACATAACCCAGGGTGGTGGTGCTTTGTGGGATCTTGTGTTAGGATGGAGGGCATTGCATTCTACCAGGTGGGTACTGTGGAGTTTGTGTTGGGGGGGGGGGTGTGAGGGGAGGTGCTGGTGACTATGGTCAGTGCTGCAAGTCCCCCTTCCCACCCAGCCAGCCGGATATCCCACCATGGAACGTGCTTGCATTGCAGGGAGTGTAAGTTGTCTCTCAGGATGTCAGTCAGTGGTGTCCTGCTGTTTGTTGGTGCACAGTTGGCAGCAGGGCCTTGTGCTCCCCACAGCAGTAGCCAGTGTCAGCCATCTTGTGAGTCCTTCTCCACTCCCTGTGATGTGAGCATGGTTCAGGGTGGTGTTGATGGGCCAGTTGTGAGGCTGAGCAATGTCTGTGACTACGACTCCCATCATGCTATTGCCTCCACCCCCTTCCCAGCATGCCCATGCTTCCTTCCTTTTGACTCTGCTTCCCTGTGGGGTGGGCTGGCTGTGCTGACAGGATGGCTGGGAGTGTTGTCCTGGCAGTTGTTTGGCTAAGAGTCCCAAGAGTGTCCCTGTGCTTCACACAACATAACCCAGGGTGGTGGTGCTTTGTGGGATCTTGTGTTAGGATGGAGGGCATTGCATTCTACCAGGTGGGTACTGTGGAGTTTGTGTTGGGGGGGGGGTGTGAGGGGAGGTGCTGGTGACTATGGTCAGTGCTGCAAGTCCCCCTTCCCACCCAGCCAGCCAGCCAGATATCCCACCATGGAACGTGCTTGCATTGCAGGGAGTGTAAGTTGTCTCTCAGGATGTCAGTCAGTGGTGTCCTGCTGTTTGTTGGTGCACAGTTGGCAGCAGAGCCTTGTGCTCCCCACAGCAGTAGCCAGTGTCAGCCATCTTGTGAGTCCTTCTCCACTCCCTGTGATGTGAGCATGGTTCAGGGTGGTGTTGATGGGACAGTTGTGGGGGGGGGGGCAATATGTGTGACTGCGACTCCCATGATGCTATTGGCTACACTGACTTGGCCAGCATACACAGAATTCCTTCCTTTGAGTGGTCTTCACTGTGTGTTGGTGTTGTTGTGGTGGCTACATGTGTGGATGTGTGTGTTAGTTCTATTTGTGCCACTGCCTAGCTGTAGTTGTGGTTGTGTTTGTACATGTGTTGGCACAGTTGGATGTGACTTTTTTTGATGGCATGTGTTGTGTTTATCTGACTGACATACACATTTTGGGATGATTCTGTTCTAGTTGCTGTGTAATTGCTATGAGTGCATGGTTTGACTCTCCCCTTGACAGTGATGTGTGTGTTTTGTGGCAGTTTATTGTGTACATTTGTTGTGTACTCACCAGGCTCTGGGATGTCCTCTAGTCCATATACGCTCACTGGCGGAAGGATGGCCCGCACCTTCTCCTCCCAGGGCCTGAGGTATACTGGCTTGGCAGGAGGGCCACTGCCGGTGTATTGGCTCAGGTGGTAGTCTTTCTTGAGCAGCTCCCGGACCCTCCTGCGCACGTCATACCACCTGTTCTGGATGTCGGTCTTTGTGCGCCGACATGGTGATTGGGCGTTCACCCTGTTGATGATCCTCTCCCACATCTTGGTTTTCTGCGACATGGGGGTCTGTTGGACCAGAGTGCCAAACAGCTGTGGCTCCACCCTGAGGATCTCGTCTACCATGACTTCCAATTCACTATCTAGGAACTTGGGATTCTTCTTGGGGGGCATGGTGATGGGTGGTGATAGTGGGTGCTGTGTGTGTTGGTGTGCAGGTGAGGGTGTGTGGGTGTGTGTTGTGCTGGGTGTATGTGAGGTAGGTATTTGTTGGTGTGCTGCTGGTGTGTGGCTTGTGTGAGGGATGAGCTGTGGGTGTGTGGTTGCTTTCTCTTGGGTGCTGGCAGTGGAATGGCATTTGCAAAGGCTCATGGTAGTGATTTGTGTCCTTTATATAGGTGGAGTTGTTGGTGTGTCTTTGTTCTCTGTCCCCACCCCCAGTATTTATTGGCTTGGTAATTGCTTGTTTGGCCTTTTTTTGGTTGATTTTTCCTTTGTGCTGTTTGTGTATGTTGGAAACGTTCTTGTGACCGAGTCGGACCCTGCATTGGTCTCGTACGGTGTTTTCCGTTTCGTTCACGCTGTGTTTGTGCAGTTTTGTATGCTGCGTACGCGTCGGTCGCGGTGTATTGTGTTGCTTCGGCTCGGTTTTGTATGCGTGTCGGTCGTACGGCTTGTCCTCCGTCCGACTCGGTCGTGTTTTCGCGCCTTGCATCGTACTTTGCAGGTTGGAGTTGGCGGGTACGATTCGGTCGGATTTGTTCCGGGTGCGTGTCGGTCGGTTGGATTCGCGTGTTTTTCCGGCCGGATTGCTATTTTCCGAGCGGGTCGGTCGGTCGGCTTGGTTTCCTGACGTGTCGGTCGGATTTATCGCGGCTTGCATCGTACTTGGCGTGTCGGGCGCCACTGGTACGTGTCGGTCGGTATTTTTTCCGGATCCGAGTCGGTCGGTGCTTTTTCCGGCCCGAATCGGAATCGA
>CAWUFW010029973.1:0-18041 GCA_963921515.1 Calotriton arnoldi
AAGATTGGACATGGATTGGATTGTAACTATCTGCCTGAAGTTCCAAGTTTAATAAAGCAACACAAAGACAGCACAGAGTTACACTTTGCAAAAGACTGTGTTTCAGCATCACTGAAGTGGCTTGAATATGTACATGCAAATGCACTTGTGAAAACAGAAAATGAAAAGACTAGTCATTGCTGTGAAGGTCTGGCTGATGTGGAGCGTGCAGTTTCTCACCAGATTGCAGCTGCTACACAAGATCTGCATAATGGATGGTGCCAAAACTTTGATCTGAGAGATGCTGTGAAATGGAAAGGCCTGTTCCAAATGATCCTGGCAAAGACTGTTGTGAAATGTGGTGGCCTTCCAAATAGGGTGCATGCCTCTCACACACGTATGGTCCTGTGTCCCCCTGATAAAACAGCTCCTCTTCAAGAAAAGATGCCAGCAGTGGTCAAAAGCCCACAGAAGAGGGTCAGTCAAGCTGTAAGGAACGCACAGAGTTTGAAGCAGCACTAGAGAAAACTGAAGTGGCACTGGAAAAGCAAAAAGTGGAAACTGACTCAGATGAAAGCGGTGTCAAAGGGGTGAATGAGACAGGTGCAGCCTCTGAATAAGAAATTAGTGCTGTGGGTCTACGAGTGGGGGTAGGAAAAAGCTGGCTGAAAAGGTATCCAAAACGTCTACAGTGGTCCCTTGAAAAATCATTTGCACCCATAGCTGAAACATCTGAATCTGATCAAAGTGAAAATAAAAGTGAAAGGCTTGGATTGAAAAAGTGCAAAGAATTGATGGTGCTCTGTCAGAGTTTCTCAGCACCTGAGTGGTCAAAATGCATGGATAAAGTACAGAATGCCACTTTGAAGGAACTGTATGAGCCACCCTGATGGCAAGCTGGTGACAAAGAGAAAAAGAAATGCTGAAACAAATAACTGAGAATTGTCAAGAGCTGAAGAGAATAGAATCTTTGAATGATGAAAGAAAAAGAAGAAAAGATGAAGTAAAAAAAAAAAAACTGTTCTGTTGAATTCTCCTTTTATTATTTTAGTTACTTAATTTAAAGAAGACTAACTGTTCAAAGAAGCTACTTACAGAACTCTGCACTAAAATTTTGAGCTTGGATATATATGATCTGATTACAGACAAAACTTGTGTTGCCTTAGAAATAGAGGTAAAATTTTTATATGCTCAGCTTTTGCAATACAAATGTCACCTGTGAAATTAAATAAGTGTGATAAAGAACAAATCAATGGAGGTATCATGATTTGACTTTATCAAAGGGAGGATTGATGTAGCTCAGATTTCATCTGGATTCAGGCATTGCTTTATTTTTGTGTTTCAGACAGACTGCATTTTAAAATGGCACTTTTGGTGCATGCAAAGTGAAAAACATGAAATGAGGCCTGGTCAAATGCTTTTTAAAAGTGGCACTTTTGGTGCATGCAAAGTGAAAAACATGAAAGAGGCCTGCAAATGAAATCATGTAAAACCATGCTTAATTAATTAATCATGGATGTTTAATGTGTTTAGTTTAGATTTAACCTCACTATAGAATGTACATTTAATTTAGAGAATGGTTTTTTGAACTTTTAAAGCAGCACATAATTGTGCTGAATTAACATGGGTTTTTGCAGTGTAGAAAACTCGAGATTTCAGTTTCCTTTAGAAGGCTCACCGTGGCCTCTTTAGCTTTGAAGATAAGAATGGAATGTGTGTTCTCTCCTCCCAGCTTCTTTTCCTTGTAATCTTCACCCCCTGTTCCCGTCTCAAGAGACCCTGGCTTTGTTGCATATTTAGACAATTCATATTCAGTTCATAACACATCTTTCTTATAATGTGTATTAATTAATCAACCATGCACCAACACTACACGTGGGGCAAACGCATTTTGCATGAAAAGCTATCTAAAACATTAGAGCATGTTTCTATGAGTATGTAGTAACTGTTTGCGCTTTGAAAATTTGCACTGGTGCATGTTTATGCTATGTTGTACATTGCACATTTTGCATGTGGTGCACAAATGATAGAAAAGCTGCTTTAAACTAACAGCTTTTGCTAGGTAATAACTAATACAGGGTACTAGTATGGGGGAGGTAAACATACTTGGTTTTATTTCATAAATTAATATTCTTTTGTGTTTGTTTTGCTTTTTGGGCCCACAATAAAATGGCTGCCTAGGAATCCAGCATGGCTGAGAATTGTTAGCAGTGTGCTGAATGAGAGACACATGCGCAGAAGATTGTGCCAGCTGCATGAACTGCCAAGTGCCTCAAGTGAAGACACATGGGTCAAGGCCACAATGAACTGTACACTCCTGTCATCGTGCCAATGTACCAGTGTTTGTGGGAGAGTGTCAACCCTGCGTGCGATGTGAAAGCGAGAAGGAAATGGACTGATACATTTTTCCGCTTAAATGTTGCAATATTTGCATAATTATTGATGGTGAAACATATGACTGTATTAAGCCTTAACGCTTCCTTTGTTAAAACTGGTATGAGTTGGATTTGCAATGAGAACAGGATGATGAGACCCTCATGTCACCTATGCTAACCAATCACAGTGCGAGTTTCTACTGAAACTGCAACATTATTAGTATAGTCAGCCAAGAATTAGAGTATAAAAAAGGACCCCATAGGGGGCGTGTCAGTCTTAGGGAAGGGAGGAGAGGAGAGAGAGAGGAGTAGATCTGACCGGACATCATTTGGGTTAGGTACGTGAACGTCGCAAGTGCAGCCTGGGAGGAGATTGCGTCCGAGGAGATACAGAGGGAGGAGGGGGCCTTGCTCATATTTTTTTTAGAGTCCTTGCACGTCATATTTTTGGCAAGGCAGATCACATTCTTCTGTGGTCTTGTGAAGGGAGGGCATTTTCCAGGAGCAGCCTCTCTGTCAAACATAGAGAGGGAGAGAGACAGATGAACAGACCAGCGAGGAGAGAGCAGCTGAGAGATCAAGACAGGTTTTTGTCTTATGCATTTATTTCTCTTTATGGGAGATTTTTGCTAATTATTAATTATTGATTAGCCTTGCAAAACTCACTCTTGAATTATATTTTTACTGAACTCTTTAAAGAGTTCTGACTGACATAGAATTAGGGGTTTCCCTTTCTTTATGGAGTGCTTTGTATGCAATCTATAATATGTTTTGTCTTAATTCTATTTTTCCTATTTTTCAATTCTGTAACCTGACTGATATTTGACTAATGAATAAAAAGTCAGAGAAACTTAACTTTTGACTAGAAAATAAAACCCTTTAAAATTACTCACAACTCTCTTTATTGGCTTAAATATTAATTGCATTTTGATTTTTCATGTTTATGTAAAGTCTCCTGAAGGTGATACTCGGTGGCAAAGGTCCATCACCTTTAAAGCGGTAAACTAGAGGTAAATGATGTTTTGCATTGAGAAATTACCGTGAAATTACCGCTGGATCAACACTACCCTCCGTCCTTCCCCTCACACTACCCATACTCAACCCCTTCTCTGCGGTTCGCCTAACAGACTTTCTTTCCTCTCTCTCCTCCCCACGCACCTCGATGCTCGTTCCCTCTGCTGTCACTGACGTCCCCTCACACACTCCTCACGCTTCTCGCGCTACCTTCTCTGCTCTACCAATACATAGGTAATCAGGAATCATTGGTGCAGCCGGTAAACTGGCCCCGGGGCCCAGGAGTGACAGGAGCCCCTTGCTCCATAGTAATGGCTACTTTTTATTACCCAACGATAGTGCTTGGAGTCTGTTTTCTTTGCTTGCCGTTGCTCATCACACTCTTATTTGCATTTGTCCTTACAAACACCATTTTCTCCCTTCTTTCCTCCCTTTTGCTTGCTTTTCTTCCTCCTTATTCCCACACTCTATCCCGACTTTCCTTTCCCACGCATATGGCTTTTTCTTTTTTCTCACTCACTTACCCTCATTTCCCTTTGCAGCCTCAGCCTCCCTTTTCATTCACATGCTCCCCATTCTCTTATCTACCTTTGTCCTCCGGCACTTCCCACCTTTTCCCTGATTCAGTTCCCCTGACACCCTTGCGCGCCTTCTCTCCAAACCCCAAAACATTTCTCTCCTTCCCCTCACACGTACTTTTCTTCTATACTGTTTCCCTCTAACATTTCCATCGTTCCCTTCCAAAAAGGGCCTCTCACATCCTTTCTGATGCTCTCTTCAAAAAAGCCCCCATATCAACTTTTCTCCTTACCAATTTTCCGCTTTACCATTTCTCTCTGACTGGCTTGACTGACTCTCTCTGACTGACTGACTGACTCTCAGTGACTGACTGACTCTCTGACTGACTGATTCTCTCTCTCTGCCTGACTCTCTCTCTCTGACTGACTGACTCTCTGACTGACTGACTCTCTCTCTGACTGACTCTCTGACTGACTCTCTCTGACTGACTCTCTCTGACTGACTCTCTCTGACTGACTGACTCTCACTGACTGACTCTCACTGACTCACTGACTCTGACTGACTCTCTGACTGACTGACTCTCTCTCTGACTGACTGACTGACTCTCTCTCTGACTGACTGACTCTCTCTGACTGACTCTCTCTGACTGACTGACTCTCTCTCTGACTGACTGACTTTCTGTGACTGACTGACTCTCTCTGACTGACTCGCACTGACTGACTGACTCGCACTGACTGACTGACTCTCTCTCTGACTGACTGACCGACTCTCTCTCTGACTGACTGACTCTCTCTCTGACTGACTGACTCTCTCTCTCTGACTGACTGACTCTCTCTGACTGACTCTCTCTGACTGACTGGCTCTCACTGACTGACTCTCTCTCTGACTGACTGACTCTCTCTGACTGACTCTGACTGACTGACTCTCTCTGACTGACTCTCTCTGACTGACTGACTCTCACTGACTGACTGACTCTCTCTGACTGACTGACTCTCTCTTTGACTGACTGACTGACTGACTCTCTCTGACTGACTCTCTCTGACTGACTGACTGACTGACTCTCTCTGACTGACTGACTGACTCTCTCTCTAACTGACTCTCTCTGACTGAGTGACTCTCTCTGACTGACTCTCTCTGACTGACTAACTGACTGACTCTCTCTCTCTGACTGGCTGACTGACTCTCTCTCTGACTGACTGACTCACTCTCTCTCTGACTGACTCTCTCTCTGACTGACTGACTCTCTCTCTGACTGACTCTCTCTCTCTGACTGACTGACTCTCTCTCTCTGACTGACTGACTCTCTCTCTGACTGACTGACTCTCTCTCTGACTGACTGACTGACTCACTGACTGACTCTCTAACTGACCGACTCTCTCTGACTGACTGACTCTCTCTGACTGATTGACTGACTCTCACTGACTGACTGACTCACTGACTGACTGACTCTCTCTCTGACTGACTGACACTCTCTCTGACTGACTCTCTCTGACTGACTGACTCTCTCTCTGACTGACTGACTGTGACTGACTGACTCTGACTGACTCGCACTGACTGACTGACTCGCACTGACTGACTGATTCTCACTGACTGACTCTCTCGCTGACTCTCTCTGACTGACTCTCTCTGACTGACTCTCTCTGACTGACTGACTCTCTCTGACTGACTGACTCTCTAACTGACTCTCTCTGACTGACTGACTGACTCTCTAACTGACTCTCTCTGACTTACTGACTGACACTCACTGACTGACTGACTGACTCTCTCTCTCACTAACTGACTGACTCTCTCTCTCTGACTGACTGACTGACTCTCACTGACTGACTGACTGACTCTCTCTCTGACTGACTGTCTCTGACTGACTGACTCTCTCAATCTCTCTCTCACTAACTGACTGACTCTCTCACTGACTGACTCACTAACTGACTGACTCACTAACTGACTGACTTTCACTGACTGACTGACTCTCTCACTGACTGACTGACTCTCACTGACTCCCTCTCTCTCACTGACTGACTGACTCTCTCACTGACTGACTGACTCACTGACTGACTGACTCTCTCACTGACTGACTCTCACTCTCTCTCTCACTCACTGACTGACTGACTCTCTCACTCACTCACTGACTGACTGACTCTCTCACTGACTGACTGACTAACTGACTGACTCTCTCACTGACTGACTGACTCTCTCACTGACTGACTGACTCTCTCACTGACTGACTGACTCACTAGCTAACTGACTCTCTCACTAACTGACTCTCTCTCACTGACTGACTGACTGACTCTCTCACTGACTGATTGACTCTCACTCTCTCTCTCACTGACTGACTCTCTCTCTCTCTCTCTCTCTCTCACTGACTGACTCTCTGACTCTCTCTCTCACTGACTGACTCTCTGATGCTCTCTCTCTCACTAACTGACTCTCTCTCTCTCACTGACTGACTCTCTCACTCTCTCTCACTGACTGACTCTCTCACTCTCTCTCACTGACGGACTGACTCTCTCACTGACTGACTGACTCTCTCACTCTCTCTCTCACTGACTGACTAACTGACTGACTCTCTCACTCTCTCTCTCACTGACTGACTGACTCTCTCACTGACTCTCTGACTGACTGACTCTCTCACTCTCTCTCTCTCTCACTGACTGACTAACTAACTGACTCTCTCACTGACTGACTGACTAACTGACTGACTCTCTCACTGACTGTTATACAGGTACTATTTCCCAACCTTCACCCTCCTGTTATTTATGCCCCCATAACAAAAAAAACCATAACAAGCAACCATTGGGACAGGCAGATAGAAGTTGCCAGCATTGAAAGGACAAAAAAACTCAAGACATTATTTATTGTTAATACTTTTTTAATATGGTCGTTCAGTTGTACATAATGCTTTCTTGGTCATATATAAGGTAACAAAAATGCTTCTGACACTTCTTTATTATAACTTTTCAGCATACTGCAGACTTCTGTACAGCACAGCTTAAAGACATAGGCAAAGTCAATATCTCTGGCTAAACACTTATAAGGTCCCAAAGGCAAGACCTATTGGCTATGCCAATGCTTGTTTCGTCTTATTGACACCACCACCGCAGGCCTACGCCTGTGGCACACCCTTTCAGGGAGGTTGGTACCGCATGTCTGTGCAGGCTGGATCTGTGTTGCAGAGCTTTCGCATTGGACAGACCTTCCTTTGTGTTGTGTAGTGTAGTTCCCTCATGCCTATGGCTGGGGTTCGACAGCTGGGCAGAGCAAGAGAGGAACACTGCTCAGCTGCTATCTGTACAACATTGCATATTTACACAAAAATGTGGGTCTTACCTTCAAGTTTTGTCAATTAATATTGACAGGGACACAGTTAAAACTCGCACTGCATAATAAAAAGGGGAAAGGAAAACAAATTGCGAGGCGTTTTCCGAAGCGATAGTTTATAACCAAGATGCTAATTATATGCACGTACTGGTACACATTCCTGAATTTAACTGCCTTGCCTGGTTTTAACAGCCTCTCCCCTGTTCACACTGCGTGAGAGAAGTTGCAGGGAGTCCTAGGGGCTACATCACCCCAGACAGGGAGTTAAACGTGTAGAGAGATTGAAAAACACCAATCTTCTCTACATATGTCAAACAGAAAAGATAAATAGGAAACATTCTTTAATGTTTTTACAGCTGTGCTAATGATCCCTGATTAACAATTAAAGTAAACAAAGCTAGGAAATCCTGTTACAAATAAAAAATATACAATTTTGTTTAAGTACTTTTTAGTATCATGTGCGGGCCGTTTCAGCCCCCACCCTTAAAATGACAGCAACTGTCCGGTACTTTTTCTTTTGGGAGGATGGCAACCCTAGTCGCAAGTGAATGAAAGAGTAATAATGCTCGAGGCTACCTTGTCCAAATGTTTTCAAGTATATGCCTTCCTGTTCAGCTCGGTCTTAGGGTCAATGGGCTAGCCTATCAAATCTGGGAGGCCAACTTTTCAAGATGGCTCCTCACAGTCACCAATTGCTTGACCCCCATATAGTTCCTGCATCCCGGGGCGTTATCGTCTAATCTCTCCATTCCGTAGCCATCGGATTTGAAGGACACGATCTGGGCCCACGTGTCTCTTCTTCTTGGCCCTAATCCGATGCACAACATCTTCCTTGGAACATCCGTTCCTGGCCAGGCCCTGGCCCATTTTTTCGCGGACCCTTGGCCGCCCAGTGATCCTTTCTTGTGTACATACTTATTTGTTGACCGTAGGCATTTGCCTGGCACCGGTCTAGGTTCTGGGACGGACCCCCAGTACCATTTTCTTTAATGCGGACGTGATCTCACCCTTGCTTGAATCCAGGCGCTTCCCCCTTGTCCGTCCAAAGTATTGCGCCCTGAAGAAGGTGAGACCCATATCGGGGTCACCCACCGAAACGCGCGTCGGCGCTGGAGTTCTTGTTTCCATCTGTTTCCCCCTGATTTAAATAATGATGTTAACAGAAAATTAATTTTTGTCAAATGATCTGTATCAAATATTGTTTTTCAAATGATGAAATGACACTGTGTTGACACCTTTATTCCCACTATCTCACTTTTGTGGGGTTCCCAGTGTTATCAACTGTGTTGTTAAAGGGGGTCATTATTTTATTAGAATGTTTATGTTGAGAACTTGTTGAACCTATATATTGTAAGACGTATGTGTATGTGTGGGTATGCACTGGTCTGTCTGAACGATTGTTTTGTTGTTGTGTTGGTTGCGCCTGGTCTATCCATTGTTTTTTTGTTATCCTGTATTAACCTCTAAACATCTTCATTTTCTGTGATATATTTAATAAAATTTGATATTTTTGATTGGATATTTTTGTCTTTTATGCTGTGGAGGGTCAGTTTCCTGTATGCGTGTACATATATCAGTGACGATTAGCACTTTAATTATATCTATTCAGGCAGGGGAATATCTTCTTGTTGGCATCCCCATATAGTTCAGGTCTGCTTCTTCAATTTAACAGGAGATTGTGTATTTATTAGCTTATTATCACCTACATACATTTATTTGGCAGGACTAATCATTTAAAAACACATAGCATGCCCTTTGGGAAAACCAGTGAATAGTAAGTGCCGCCAGCTCTAGCTGATAAGAAATCTTTAAGCAAGGGATTTGATTAATTTCATTATCTGATACAGATTAATATTCATCTGACCATTCCATCAATGGCTAGACCGCATGGGGGTCAGTTAGGAAGATGGACAACTGGAACCAATATTGTCGCATAAAATGGCAGAGGTATTTTAACCAGACTTTGGGATTGAAATAAATGAGAATCAATGTAGCCCGAAGGCAGAAAAACCTGAGTCCCTTTCCAGGAAACCGCTGTACCAGTGGTGGGCCTTTTAAGGGAAAGGCGAGGGTCAAAGCCTCTGGGTGTGTTTTGAAAAGCTTCTTATAATGAAGAGATTAGTGTTTTAATAAATTTAGGGGCCGATTACGATGTCGGGTGGAAAGCCTCCTCCCGACAGTTCAAAACTCCTTGACCGTGTCGGAACGCTTTCGACCGACTCGGTCGTACAATCTGCCCGACCGATTACGATGTTCGCGGTCGGATTGTAAACTGCACAATCTTTCCGGAACAGTTCCGACAGGCTCTCGGAGAATTTATGTCGGTCAGACCTGCATCATACAGCTCTACGGACAGCGTTTCCGACCGAGCGATTACGATGTCGATTTCCAACAACCTTTCCGAGTTGGCCTCTCCGACACGAAAAGGCTGCTGGCAAGTGACTTGGGGGGCCCCTGGGAGGCCCCCCTTCATCCTGTGGCCTTCAGTTGGGGGCCGAGGGGGTACCCAAGGGACCCTCCTGTCAAACCCTGCACTGTGTGACAGTCACAATGGGGTCCCTACAACAGGGTGCAGAGTTTTCCGCACACAACCCATTTCCCCACAGGAGCCAGTGTTTTCGGGCGGAACACGGGCTCCCATAGGAGTCAATGAGACTACGACCAAACAGTGTTCGGTCGCATCGTAATCGGTCGGGCGGAACCGCTGACCACTAGTCGGTCTGATCCGATTCCGAGACAGAGTTGGGTCTAAAGTTTTCACACAACATCGCAATCGGCCCTATTGTCTTTGAAATTCCAACTCAAACTCCAGAGGAAAGGTTGTCATTTGCCAGAAAAATTGATCTGTCATTGCCGGAGCAATTATACAAGCTTAAATAGATTATGGCAATGCTCCGCCGTTTGGGACCTCGGTAAGTAATGCCAGCAGGCTTCAGGGGTTGCAGGGCTCTGCAGCAGGAGCATCCTTGTCAAAAAAGTTTTACATTTTCCATAGCTCAACGATGCCTAAATCGGCTCTGGGTAGAAACTCTAATACAATTTGGGGTTCTCATGTTAATGCATATTTTTCAGCACCACTTCACACCACTTCACACCACCACAGCAAACTACAGCCTTATACCAAATCCCCCAAACTTATGTTGAGGTCCACAGGTGAATATACCTTCATACGTCCCAAGAATGTAAGGAGAGAGAAAGAGGGGGTGCCAGCTCAATATGGAGCTCCTTAACAGATGACCAAGAGAGTATTCAGCAGCTTATCTTATTTTAAAAAGGCTCCCAAGAATGTATTTATTTAACACCCCTTGTCTAAGATTAAACGAGCGCATAGTCACTTTGGAATGGAGTATCCAGCGTTCTATAAATAATGGACTATTATACATGTTAAATGTGTATGTATATATATATTCACTGAAAAAACCATAGGTTTCAGGCACGTTATAGTTAGAAATTAGCATTTAAAAAACCTTTGAAATTCACTGAAAAAACCATAGGTTTCAGACACATTATAGTTAGAAATTAGCATTTAAGAAACCTTTGAAATTCACTGAAAAAACCATAGGTTTTAGGGACAGTTATAGTTAGTTGGACATTGCACTCGTACAAAACCCGTGAAATTCCCCTGTTATAGTTAGTTCAGCTAACTATAACTCGCGCTCATAATGCACTGCTGATGACGTCACATATTACATCACTCATGACATGGTCAGTGACATCACTGATGACATCACTGATGACATCTCAAATGACATCACTGATGACATCATCCAGTGACTGTTTCTGTAAAGTTTAAATATGTTTAATATATATAGGGAAAGGCGTATTGAAGAATGAGTGGGTGTATAAGTGTCTGAATGGATGATTTAGTACGTGAGTGACTGACTCTACAAGTGAGTGATTAAACGTATCTTACTGAATGCATGGGTTAGTGACTAAACTGTGTGAATGTCTGTATCCGTCTGTTTGTTGGTGTGTAAGTGGATGCATGGATTTGCGAATAGCTACATGAGTGTCTATATGGGTTATTGATTGGTTCTCTGAGTATCTGTATGGCTGCCTGAGTGTTTGTGTGGGTGGGGTGTGTGTGACTCTATACATAGATGTGAGAGTGGGTGATTCACTGGGTGCATGATTTCAAGAGTGCATCTGTGATGGACTGCTTGGGTGGGTGAGTGTGTGTATGGGTGTGTTAGTGAGTGAATGTATATCTCAGTGGTACATGTGCGAGTAACTACATATGTAAAAGGCAGTATATATGTGTGTTAGAGTATTTAAATGGCTATAAGTGAGAGTGTGTTATTGTGAGAGTGGCTGTATGGATGCGTGTGTGCTTGTATCAGTTATTGTATAAGAGCGTAAGAATGTGCTAGTATTTGTATGAGTAAGTGAGCTGGTGTGTGTATAACTGTATAGGTGAGTAAATGGGTGTGTGATTAATTTTTTGCATGACTGACTAGGTGTGTGAGTACCTCTATGGATGAGTGGCGGTGTGTGAGTGTTTATATAGGTGTATGAGTGCATATGATAGTCCTGTACTGAGTGACTGTAAGTATGAGTGACTGTACAGGTGAGTGAGTGGATGTGTGTGTAGACCTAAGAATCAGTGAGTGGGTATGTAGTTTTTGGTGTTGGAGTGTCTATGGTTTTGAGAATGGCAGTCTGTAATTTAGAGTGGGTGTATCAAAAGTTATATTAGGGTGTGAGAAGATGCATGAAATTATCACATGGATGATGTCATCAGTGATGTCATTTGAGATGTCATCAGTGATGTCATCAGTGATGTCACTGACCATGTCATGAGTGATGTAATATGTGACGTCATCAGCAGTGCATTGCGGGGGCGCGAGTTATAGTTAGCTGAACTAACTATAACAGGGGAATTTCACGGGTTTTGTACGAGTGCAATGTCCAACTAACTATAACTGTCCCTAAAACCTATGGTTTTTTCAGTGAATTTCAAAGGTTTCTTAAATGCTAATTTCTAACTATAATGTGTCTGAAACCTATGGTTTTTTCAGTGAATTTCAAAGGTTTTTTAAATGCTAATTTCTAACTATAACGTGCCTGAAACCTATGGTTTTTTCAGTGAATTTCAAAGGTTTTTAAATGCTAATTTCTAACTATAACGTGCCTGAAACCTATGGTTTTTTCAGTGAATTTCAAAGGTTTTTTAAATGCTAATTTCTAACTATAACGTGCCTAAAACCTATGATTTTTAAGTGAATTTCAAAGGTTTTTTAAATGCTAGTTTCTAACTATGCCAACAGAGGTAGGACATGTGAAGAAAGAAGAAAAAAACGCACAGAAAGAAGCAAAAGATGTGCAGAAAAAACCAACAGAGGAGCAGAAAGAGGCCTTGTTGCAAAATCATCCTGTGCCCACAACTTTTCCAGACGGGTACTGGTGGTAACTGACTCTGACTAACCAGAGCCAGTGCGCGTTTGCACAGTGGTGAAGGGAGGGGGGCCTGAGGTGACATGTGTGCAAACGCGCCCCGTGGCGCGTTTTAAGTTGCGGGATTAAGTCCCCTTGAATCCTGAGGGTCCCTGGGGCCCAACTAGCCCCCAGGTACCTACAGTTAGGACCACAGAGCTGAGTTGCAGAGAGGCGTTCCGAGGCCACGCACCTTTTTCACCTCTCTGCAACGCAGCTCTGTTGTGCTTACTGAAGGTACCTGGTGGGCTAGATTGGCCCTCAGGATTCAAAGGGAATTAACTCCCCAACTTAAAGCGCACCACAGGGCGTGTTCTGCGCACATGTCACCTGAGGCCCCGCCCCCTCCCTTCACCACTGTGCAAACGCGCCCCGTGTCGCATTTTAAGTTGGGGGATTAGGTCACCTTGAATCCTGAGAATCCCTGGGGCCCAACTAGCCCACCAGGTACTTCCAGTAAGCACCACAGGCCTGCGTTGCAACGCCTGTAACAAATTGTGCAGTTGTGTTTAGGTAGTGAAGAGGGTCATGCTAGGGGTAGTGTTTTAGGGTTTAGGGTAGTGCAGTGGTGTTTGTGTAGTGTAGTGGGTCATGCTGGGGGTAGATTTAGGGTTTAGGGTAGTGCAGTGGTGTTTGGGTAGTGTAGGGAGTCGTGCTGGGGGAGTGTTTTAGGGTTTCGGGTAGTACAGTGGTGTTTGGGTAGTGTAGGGGGTCGTGCTGGGGGTTAGTGTTTTAGGGTTTTAGGGTTTAGGGTAGTGCAGTGGTGTTTGGGTAGTGTAGGGGATACTGCTGGGGGTAGTGTTTTAGGGTTTAGGGTAGTGCAATGGTGTTTGGGTAGTGTAGGGGGTACTGCTGGGGTAGTGTTTTACGGTTTAGGGTAGTGCAGTGGTGTTTGGGTAGCGTAGGGGGTACTGCTGGGGGTAGTGTTTTATGGTTTAGGGTAGTGCAGTGGTGTTTGGGTAGTGTAGGGGTTCATGCTGGGGTAGTTTTTAGGGTTTAGGGTAGTGCAGTGGTGTGTGTGTAGTGTAGGAGGTCGTGTTTTAGGGTTTAGGGTAGTGCAGTGGTCTTTGGGTAGTGTAGGGAGTCGTGCGGGGGGTATTGTTTTAGAGTTTAGGGTAGTGCAGTGGTCTTTGGGTAGTGTAGGGGGTTGTGCGGGGGTAGTGTTTTAGGGATTAGGGTAGTGCATTGGTATTTGGGTAGTGTAGGGGGTCATGCGGGGGTAGTGTTTTAGGGTTTAGGGCAGTGCAGTGGTGTTTAGGTAGTGTAGGGGGTCGTGCTGGGGGAGTGTTTTAGGGTTTAGGGCAGTGCAGTGGTGTTCGGGTAGTGTAGGGGGTGCGTGCTGGGGGAGTGTTTTAGGGTTTAGGGCAGTGCAGTCGTGTTCGGGTAGTGTAGGGGGGTCGTGCTGGGGGTAGTGTTCTAGGGTTTAGGGCAGTGCAGTGGCGTTCGGGCAGTGTAGGGGGTCGTGCTGGGGGTGGTGTTTTAGGGTTTAGGGCAGTGCAGTGGTGTTCGGCCAGTGTAGGGGGTCGTGCTGGGGGTGGTGTTTCAGGGTTTAGGGCAGTGCAGTGGTGTTCGGGCAGTGTAGGGGGTCGTGCAGGGGTGGTGTTTCAGGGTTTAGGGCAGTGCAGTGGTGTTCGGGCAGTGTAGGGAGTTGTGCAGGGGTGGTGTTTCAGGGTTTAGGGCAGTGGTGTTCGGGCAGTGCAGGGGGTCATGCTGGGGGTGGTGTTTCAGGGTTTGGGGCAGTGCAGTGGTGTTCGAGCAGTAAAGGGGGTAGTGCTGGGGGTGGTGTTTCAGGGTTTAGGGCAGTGCAGAGGTGTTCCGGCAGTGTTGGGGGTCGTGCAGGGGGTGGTGTTTCAGGGTTTAGTGCAGTGGTGTTCGGGCAGTGTAGGGGGTCATGCTGGGGTGGTGTTTCAGGGTTTAGGGCAGTGCAGTGGTGTTCGGGCAGTGTACGGTGTCGTGCTGAGGGGTGTTGTTTCACGGTTTAGGGCAGTGTAGTAGTGTTTGGGCAGTGTAGGGGGTCGTGCTCGGGGAGTGTTTTAGGGTTTAGGGCAGTGCAGTCGTGTTCGGGTAGTGTAGGGGTCGTGCTGGGGGAGTATTTTAGGGTTTAGGGTAGTGCAGTGGTGTTCGGGTAGTGTAGGGGGTCATGCTGGGGGTAGTGTTCTAGGGTTTAGGGCAGTGCAGTGGTGTTCGGGCAGTGTAGGGGGTCGTGCTGGGGGTGGTGTTTTAGGGTTTAGGGCAGTGCAGTGGTGTTTGGGCAGTGTAGGGGGTCGTCTTGGGGGTGGTGTTTCAGGGTTTAGGGCAGTGCAGTGGTGTTCGGGCAGTGTAGGGGGTCGTGCAGGGGGTGGTGTTTCAGGGTTTAGGGCAGTGCAGTGGTGTTCGGGCAGTGTAGGGGGTCGTGCAGAAGTGGTGTTTCAGGGTTTAGGGCAGTGGTGTTCGGGCAGTGTAGGGGGTCATGCTGGGGGTGGTGTTTCAGGGTTTAGGGCAGTGCAGTGGTGTTCGAGGCAGTAAGGGGGTCATGCTGGGGGTGGTGTTTCAGGGTTTAGTGCAGTGGTGTTCGGGCAGTGTAGGGGGCGGTGCAGGGGGTGGTGTTTCAGGGTTTAGGGCAGTGCAGTGGTGTTTGGGCAGTGTAGGGGGTGGTGCAGGGGGTGGTGTTTCAGGGTTTAGGGCAGTGCAGTGGTGTTCGGGCAGTGTAGGGGGTCGTGCAGGGGGTGGTGTTTCAGGGTTTAGGGCAGTGCAGTGGTGTTCGGGCAGTGTAGGGGGCGGTGCAGGGGTGGTGTTTCAGGGTTTAGGGCAGTACAGTGGTGTTCGGGCATTGTAGGGGGTGGTGCTGGGGCTGGTGTTTCAGGGTTTAGGGCAGTGCAGTGGTGTTCGGGCAGTGTAGGGGGTCGTGCTGGGGCTGGTGTTTCAGGGTTTAGGGCAGTGCAGTGGTGTTCGGGCAGTGTAGGGGGTCTTGCTGGGGCTGCTGTTTCAGAGTCTAGGGAATGCAGTGGTGTTCGGGCAGTGTAGGGGGTCTTGCTGGGGCTGGTGTTTCAGGGTTTAGGGCAGTGCAGTGGTGTTCGGGCAGTGTAGGGGGTCGTGCTGGGGGTGGTGTTTCAGGGTTTAGGGCAGTGCAGTGGTGTTCGGGCAGTGTAGGGGGTCGTGCTGGGGCTAGTGTTTCAGGGTTTAGGGCAGAGCAATGGTGCTCAGGCAGTGTAGGGGGTTGTGCTGGGGGTGATGTTTCAGGGTTTATGGCAGTGCAGTGGTGTTAGGGCAGTGTAGGGGGTCGTGCTGGGGGTGGTGTTTCAGGGTTTAGGGCAGTGCAGTGGTGTTCCGGCAGTGTAGGGGTCGTGCAGGGGGTGGTGTTTTAGGGCTTAGTGCAGTGGTGTTCGTGCAGTGTAGGGGGTCGTGAAGGGGGTGGTGTTTCAGGGTTTAGGGCAGTGCAGTGGTGTTCGGGCAGTGCAGGGGGTCGTGCAGGGGTGGTGTTTCAGGGTTTAGGGCAGTGCAGTGGTGTTCGGCCAGTGTAGGTAGTCTTGCTGGGGGTGGTGTTTCAGGGTTTAGGGCAGTGCAGTAGTTTTCGGGCAGTGTAGGCGGTCGTGCTTGGGCTGGTGTTTCAGGGTTTAGGGCAGTGCAGTGGTGTTCGGGCAGTGTACGGTGTTGTGCTGGGGCTGGTGTTTCAGGGTTTAGGGCAGTGCAGTGGTGTGCGGGCAGTGTACGGGGTTGTGCTGGGGCTGGTGTTTCAGGGTTTAGGGCAGTGTAGTGGTGTTCGGGATGTGTAGGGGGTCGTGCTGGGGGTGGTGTTTCAGGGTTTAGGGCAGTGCAGTGGTGTTCGGGCAGTGTAGGGGGTCGTGCTGGGGCTGGTGTTTCAGGGTTTAGGGCAGTGCAGTGGTGTTCGGGCAGTGTAGGGGTCGTGCTGGGGCTGGTGTTTCAGGGTTTTGGGCAGAGCAGTGGTGTTCGGGCAGTGTAGGGGGTCGTGCTGGGGGTGGTGTTTCAGGGTTTAGGGCAGTGCAGTGGTGTTCAGGCAGTGTAGGGGGTCGTGCTGGGGCTGGTGTTTCAGGGTTTTGGGCAGTGCAGTGGTGTTCGGGCAGTGTAGGGGGTCTTGCTGGGGGTGGTGTTTCAGGGTTTAGGGCAGTGCAGTGGTGTTCGGGCAGTGTAGGGGGTCTTGCTGGGGGTGGTGTTTCAGGGTTTAGGGCAGTGGTGTTCGGGCAGTGTAGGGGGTTTTGCTGGGGGTGATGTTTCAGGGTTTAAGGCAGCACAGTGGTGTTCGGGCAGTGTAGGGGGTCTTGCTGGGGGTAGTGTTTCAGGGTTTAGGGCGGTGCAGTGGTGTTCGTGCAGTGTAGGGGGTCGTGCTGGGGGTGGTGTTTCAGGGTTTAGGGCAGTGCAGTAGTGTTCGGGCAGTGTAGGATGTCGTGCAGGGGGTGGTGTTTCAGGGTAGTGCAGTGGTGTTTGGGCAGTGTAGGGGGTCTTGCTGGGGTGATGTTTCAGGGTTTAGAGCCGTGGTGTTCGAGCAGTGTAGGGGGTCTTGCTGGGGGTGATGTTTCAGGGTTTAGGGCAGTGCAGTGGTGTTCGGGCAGTGTAGGGGGTCTTGCTGGGGGTAGTGTTTCAGGGTTTAGGGCAGTGCAGTGGTGTTCGTGCAGTATAGGGGGTCGTGCTGGGGATGGTGTTTCTGGGTTTAGGGCAGTGCAGTAGTGTTCGAGCAGTGTAGGGGGTTGTGCAGGGGGTGGTGTTTCAGGGTTTAGGGCAGTGGTGTTCGGGCAGTGTAGGGGGTCGTGCTGGGGGTGGTGTTTCAGGGTTTAGGGCAGTGCAGTGGTGTTCGGGCAGTGTAGGGGGTCATGCACGGGGTGGTGTTTCAGGGGTTTAGGGCAGTGCAGTGGTGTTCGGGCAGTGTAGGGTGTTGTGCTGGGGCTGGTGTTTCAGGGTTCAGGGCAGTGCAGTGGTGTTCAGGCAGTGTAGGGGGTCGTGCTGAGGCTGGTGTTTCACGGTTTAGGGCAGTGCAGTGGTGTTCGGGCAGTGTAGGGGGTCGTGCTGGGGCTGGTGTTTCAGGGTTTAGGGCAGTGCAGTGGTGTTTGGGCAGTGTAGGCCGTCGTGCTGGGGCTGGTGTTTCAGGGTTCAGGGCAGTGCAGTGGTGTTCGGGCAGTGTAGGGGTCGTGCTGGGGCTGGTGTTTCAGGGTTTAGGGCAGTGCAGTGGTGCTCGGGCAGTGTAGGGGGTCGTGCTGGGGGTGATGTTTCAGGGTTTAGGGTAGTGCAGTGGTGTTCGGGCAGTGTAGGGGGTCGTGCAGGGGCTGGTGTTTCAAGGTTTAGGGCAGTGCAGTGGTGGTCGGGCAGTGTAGGGGGTCTTGCTGGGGCTGGTGTTTTAGGGTTTTGGGCAGAGCAGTGGTGTTCGGGCAGTGTAGGGGGTCATGCTGGGGGTAGTGTTTCAGGGTTTAGGGCAGT